>VYXH01004241.1:126442-158942 GCA_013397275.1 Burhinus bistriatus
CAAAAGGAGGGGGGGGGGGGCGTTGCACCACCACAGTGGTGGGGTGGATGCAGCACCTCTTCTGACAGGAGGAGATAGTCCATTTTCTAAGATCTCTGCATGTTAAGAGAGTTAAAATGAGACCTGAGACTGTAAGAGATCAAGGGCTGGTGATTACCTGGATTCTGAATGTATGCAGAAGGTCTCTCTCTGTCCCACTTATTTTTTCTCACCTTTCCTAAATCTTGTTTGCAACGCTGGAAATGAGTTCCATATTCTGTAACTGTCTGACTGAAACATGTACCTGACGCTTGCATACAGTGTTAAAATAAACACTATGTATTTTCGTGTTCTTTTTTCCTTATGGGATTAAAAAAAAAAAAAAAAGTGAAAAAAAGTAAAGCTAGAAGGAAAACTGTAAATGCAAAATCTATTTACAAGCAATTATCCCTGCTTTACTATTGATTTTACTTTTAAGGGTAAAATTATTTCTGATAATATCTGGGAAATAAATAGACATGACAGTAAAATACAGACATGTTAATTCTACAGAGCAGGGCACGCTTTTTTGCCATTTCTTTCTTTTATGGAAATGTGGAGGTTTTTTGTTTTCTTATACATTTTTCACTAAAAGCATACTTCCCTAGCTCCCTGAAGTATCCAAAAGGGGTAATAAAATGCATCATCTGAAAAAATCTGCCAATTCGAGTTGAAAATATATTATCAGTTTCTGTAACTCTTTTGGTTGTTTAAAAAAGAAAAAGATTTTTTTTACATCTCCCAGGTACCTCTTGGTAAACTACTCTCACTAAGTTTTGTATTCAGTACATTGCTGTTTATAAAGAATAAATGAACTAATCTATACATATACAATCTTGATACTATGTTTAATGATTTGTCTTACAGAAAAAGAGAGCAAACCAAAACAGCCACATTTTACTAGTTAGCTTCTTGCAAACTTTTTCACCATGGCTATATTTTGCCTGATTGTTCAGGAGTAGTAAATAATTTCTCATACCTCCCTGACTAATTTATTTCTGAATTCATGATCTGTTTCCAAGGTGGTAGGGAGAATATTTTCTTCAGTGTTTTTTCAGCACTTGTGAATTTTAGTAAACTTTTCTGCATATGCAGGTACACAAGGACTTATATTTGCGTAATACTCATTGGGATGTAATACCTTTCTCTTCTCTGTAGATTCTTGTGGAATAAAAAGGTCTACTTGTTCATGAAAACAGTGACAACATATGTTTTGTCAACAACTTTCCCAGGTATGTATTTGAATATCAAATTATTACAGTGTCTCCTCAAATTGTAAGCTAGCAGAGAGTTGTTAATGTATTCCGTACTGTGTCATGTGTTGGCGAGTGGTTTTTAATTGTCTCCTACAGAATCTGTGATTGCAATTCCTCATTTCTTTACAGGTGTGCATATTCTGAATAATGACAGGGACCAATTTAAAATCAATTTAAAAATTGAATTTTAAATATGCTCATATTCAGTTTGTAGAGCTGTCAATAATGGGAGAGGGCTTCAGCTTCATTAATTCACAAAGAGAGTCCCCATTGTTGGTGGAATGATACTGGAGTCTATGTCATACTTTTCATACAAAGATTCATAAGTTCTTGTCAGTAAAAATTAGAAATTTCTTCAAGTGCTATAAAATCTTACATTATAAACCAGAAGACTTGACCTATTATTCCTGAAAAATCTTTATTTACTTGGTATTCTTAAGAAGTAACCTTATGTTCAAGTGGACAGAGTGAATAGCTCCACGGAAGAGTTATATGGTTTTTGCCTTGCTGGGCCTGGTGTTGTTCTCAGTGAGCTGGATTTCAAACCATGGGAAAAGTCAACTTTCCTATACAAGAAGAATGATTAAAGCAAGGAAGCTTTCCAGTGCTTTGAAGGCTGCAGTATTATTTTTAGTGAAAATTGAAGTCACACTGCTCTGTGCAAGCTGTTTTAGCAAAATTCAGACTCTTTTGGAAAAGGTAAAGAGAAAAAGGTATCTGGCAGCTGTGGAAGCTGGTCTTCAGAAAGCCATTTTCTTGACTATTCTGTTACTGTTGTCATTATTGTTATTACTGTGGGAAATTCATTAGTGAAAAAGATAGTTCTTGCTCTCACAAAGAGAATTTTATCTTGTTCAATTATTTGGAAAGCTTGTTGAGCTTTTTGGGCTTTAATGATCCAAGAATCTAATTTTAGGTAGAGGTCAAAATCAGAAAATTTGAGCTCAATGAACTGTTTCAAAAAAATGTGAGCTGATCTGAATAAGCCACAATTCATTCAGCCTAACCAAACCGTGGTATCATGAATGTAAATGTTCTGGCTCATACTCCTGCAGTATTTGTGCCATATTCTAGCTAAGAGACAGTCAATCCCACCTCTCAGCTACATGACTGCACCACAGGCTGCAGAATGGGTGGCATGGCTGTTCTTCAGCTGCTACAGCTCACGGTTCAGCATGTTAAGGTAATACGAAATGAGTGCAAGTTCAAGCTGGTATTCTGGATTGTGACTTGTGGCTGCTCAAGGTGGATGTCTTGCCTCTTTGGCTAACATGGACAGCAGTGTATTGCAGTGGGCAAGCAGACGAGGAAATGTACTGCTTAGAACACCCTCGCAAGAGTTGCCCAAAGTTGCGATTAAAAACCCTTAATGCAAGAACATGTTAACATTTGCATTATCACAAGTGCACCCGAGAAAGTTTTATCATCCAAAAGCAGTCTGTTCGTTTAGGGGGGAAAACAGACCAGGGAAGTCAACACAGTCAGGAAGAGCGTTGGTACTTTTGCTGAGCAAGCAGTAGGTCTCTGTATGTAGTTCAGTCTCCATTTAGAGCAGAAATTTCAAGATAACATAATCAAGATATTTTCTAATGTTTATTTACTTGTAAAATGTACTGTAATCCCATTGACCAAAACTAGAAGTAATCAATAAATAGTCAAAGATAATTATGTTAGTTATTAGGTAAATATAAAGCAAACTAAGTGTCAAGGATTAAAGGTATTTCATAGAGGAATATCTCTTTTATTCTTGTTCCTCTCACAGTGTTGGTTATACAGCATGAAACTAACAAAACCTACTTAACTTCCCACTAGTGACTTAAAATGTGTTTCTAGTAACAGAAAATTAAAAAAAAAAATAAAAGCAAGCTAAATTTTTGCATTTTAACAGCAGTTCTTTCACTTACAATCTCACATTTTGAAGAGTGCAATAAGAGAAATACTTGCAGATATTCAGAAAATAGTGTAGAAAATGTCTGTAATGTAGTGGCAAGAAGGTTAAAGGAGATTTCCTTGTAAAATATGCTGATGTAAAATTCAATTTAAAAATTGAATTTTAAATATGCTCATATTCGGTATGTAGAGCTGCCAACAAGGGGAGAGGGCTTCAGCCTCTTTCATTCACAAAGGGAGTCTCCATTGTTGGTGGAATGATACCAGAGCCTATGTCATACTGCTACATAGAGCTGCATCTTCTGCAACTTCGATATGTCTGGCTTTGGTACTACAGCGGACTGTCTATTAAATCCTTCTTAAATGGGGGTCCAAACACCCATGCACCAAGGAAGAACTGTCAATGAATAGTGGATGTCTTCTTAGCACACTGAAATTGTGGTAGGAATGTGATTCTTAATAAACAAGAACGTAAACACATCTCCATTAGCCAAGACACTTTCCCTGTAAAGAATTTAATTCAGCCTTGAAAAGTCCACTAAAGCAAGTAGTAATCACTAGACCGCCACACACAAGAATTCTATCCTGCATGCCAAACGTTAAATTATGAAATAAATACCGCTAATTCTGTGCTTCTGGAAACACATTTACTGAGATGAATTCATGCATCTCCCATGGTTTGATTATCACTTATCATAGATTCATAACTGAAAATAATGCATTAAAATTTGGATAACTTTTTAAAAAGAAAATATTAATGTACATTAATACTTCCATTGAATGCAACTTCCTAAAGCACATGCACATAAATACAGAGAAATGTTTGTATTATAAAACATAGTTGGCCTCCTGACAGGCTGCAAGTATAGATTTAATGTTACTGCATTCTTAGGTTTATTTCTCATTCCAAACTGTGTCAGTGTAGCCTGTAAATGAAGAATAGGCTTCGGCCTTTGCAAAGGTTTTTCTGTGTCTGTTGGAGCTCTAAGACATACAGTTCATCAGCAGCTACTGGGGAAAATGTTGTTATGCTTTGCTCATACTTTCTTGCCGGAGGAGCACAGAAGCCTCTCAGGCTGGTGTCAACAGAATAGCCTTCAAGTTAATTGAAAAGTATAGTCAATCTGCTTGGGTTTTCTATCACTCAGAGCAAAGGGAAGAATTGTATTTAAACAAGCCTTCGTAGTGTTTATGCATGATGTGTTCTAAGTGCCATGTCAGGTCCTGGATGAAAAGTAAACAGGAAGGTAAACAAGAAATTCCTGAGAAACACTGCAAAAAAAGTTCTTACAAAAAACATTACCTGCAGTACCTTGACAATACATTGCTGGGATGAAGTCCTTTAGGGTTCCAGTTCGGCAAATTTAGAAGTGCTCAGTTGACCTTGATGAAATTACTGTCATCCTTAGACATTTCCCTAGCTTGCCATCTAAACAGACCCCAGTCACGTCACTCATATGAGTCAAAAATCTTACTGATCTCCATCAGTCTGAAAAAGTCATCCATCTTTAGGTTTTTTGGAGAGCTTGGGACTGCTGATATATGATTTCTGAGGTTTTTTTCATGTGCAACAGACATTTTGAATGACAATAAGCAAGTTATCTGATCTGTGTAACTGCTGAGGTACAGTGTACCTATGCCTAAAATTGTCTTACGAGTAACTATCCTTTTATGTCTTTTTGAAGATCTCAGACTGCAGCTAGATGGCCAAGAGTGTTTTCATAATTTTAAGGCTACTCTATCTTTCTTCTACTAAAGCACGATATGAAAAAGTTAATTTTACTAGATCGTGACTTAATTTTCTGAACAGTAATCAAAACTGCTTCTCTAGCTGTAGATGTATTTACCACTTAATTCCTGTGTGATTTTTTTATAAGCAGAAAATTGTTTTTTATGAACTTTTATGAACTTTTTATGGATACACACAGTCAGAGTTCACCTCAGTAACGCACCACCTGTGTGACTTAGCCCACTAAATCAAATTCTATAAACTGACAACTTAAATGGTCTTTGTGACCACAATCAGTGTATCTACTGTTTTGCTTTTTTTTTTTTTTTTAATGTGAGGCATATATGTAAATAATTTAGCTTTTTCCTTTATTGCTATCAGCAAAAATATTTATTTCTCTCATAAAGTTTTAAATACTCACTGCATAATTGACTTGCCTTATTCCTCCTGTGCTGGTACAGTGAATGCACTATATCTGAACCCTAAGTGAAAAATAATGTTACTTTAAGTAATTGATGGAGAGGCTGGCTATCTTCTATGTCTATTTAAACTGATGGAAATAGTGTACAGCATTTCTGGACACTGTTATGTGACATTTTTAAGATCTTGCATTTGCCAACACACCTAAAAATGTGAGAAAAAGTGTGTCTAAACTACAACCATAACTATGATGATTGCGGCTGCAAATATATTATCATAAATAAAATCATGCATATGGGTCACATATATGACAACAGGAATATGAATGTAAAATGGTGAATGAAAAAAATTGACTCATATATGTGTCCCTGAATAGTTTTAAAATTTTGAAAATTGGCATGGAAAGCATAGATGGTTAAAAAGGATTTGCTATCTCCTCCGAAAACATGGCAGGTGACATCAACTGTCCCCACTTTATTTGAACTTCTGACAGCTGCAATACAAAGTCTGGATCACTGCTGTTATCTTTCTAAGGAAAAAAAGATTACCTTCTGGCTGGCTTATACACTATACTCAAGGCAATAAGCAACGGGCTATGACACAGATTGATAGAGAACATTTTATTGCACTCACCAATTGTCCTACAATACAGAAAGCTTTACACAACACAGAAGGATTTATATAACAATGAACTTTGAAATACTGCTTTTGTGTGTCTCTAGATACTCAGATTTTTAATAAAAGAAAATTATTATTTAAAAAAAAATAACCTAAGAATAGAGGTGATATTTCTTATTTTGTGTGATTATTCACAGCACCTAAGGCAATTAGAAGTGCACTTTCTTGCTTTTATCAATTCAAGAGGTGGTATTGTCAAGGTAAAACATATATCGTCCCCTTACCAGCATTTTTACACGTGCCTAGTTTTACAGATTTTGCTAGCAATACAGTCTCCTTAGAATGTCTCCAGAGCCTGTGAGGAAGAAATTTAGAACAACAAAGCCTTACAGACCCTTATAAAGCTTCCTCTCTGTGCATAAACAAAGCTAAACACAAGGAGAGAAGAAAACCTGTAACGTAACAGTTTAGATCTATATGATTACAAGCTCATAAAATAACAGCAAACATACATCCTGTACTGAGCTAAAAGATGAACAACGCTGATGTCATTAGGACTGCATAGTGAATACGATGCATGGCATTCAAATGAATCCTACTGGATTTGCAAATAGCTCTCCATGGTACCTCTTTTCAAAATCTTATTTACAAGCCCCAAACAAAGGATATTTTTGCCAGACAAACTGGGATTATATTGACAGGTGTGTAATATCATACGCATAAAAGACTTTATAGATTGCAGTCCTTATATACTGATGCTAGTTAGCTGACCTCTAGCATGTTGCTCTTTAATCAACAAGGCTTAGATGCTTGCTGCAGTACCTGAATAAATGAAGCTTAAACACAATTGTAATGTTGAGGTTATTAAAAAAGGTTATATGGGCATCACCATTCTTTACACCTTCCTGGCAGCTCAAGTTGCCAATAGAAAATAACATGACGAGCAAGACTAATGTCAAACCAGCTAGGGAAACTGCCACAGTCAAGCGAAGGAGAACCACTAAGAGGGTAAATAATGTACAATGATTTTAAATTTCCATTCAACCATGTCTTGTTAGGAGAACCTAGGGTATTTCTGTTGAATCTCCTGTGCAACTGAGTTCATAATATTTGCTTTATCATAATCAAATTTAAAAGGATAAATTAATAAAGGTAACAGTGACATTTAATTTAAAAGATGCAAAGACGGTACTGCAAATGCAATTTTATGTGTGTGTCTCCAGCATGTTAGAACCTTTGCTCTGTCAAAACTGGGCTTATGAGAGAAAAAAGTGACAGTTTCTAAATTATTTGATATAGCAGTAAAAGATAAGAAAAGCAGTCAATTTCTGACAAAAAAAAATGCTGATGAAGAAAAAGTTGATGTCAGAATCTAGAGTTTCTCTGTATACTGGTAAGGTAGACAGGAATTTAGCCTTTTTCATTATTTTAACAATGAAATTAAGGATTCCTGTGGAAGAAAGAGTTCCACTAGTGTATATGTGTGTGTGTGTGTGTGTGTGTGTGTGTGTATTATTCCCCTTCTGCCTCTGTTAAACTCCCAGTCAGTCAATTTCAACTGTATTTGTTAGAAATAAAGCTCTTGAAGGTAACCAAGTTTCTAAAAATTTTCTGTAAATAAGGGAAAGACCCATCTCTTGGAATGTCACCTGATAGGTAACAATATAAGGGTGTCCCTTGTTAGCTAGAGGTAATCCATTCTGGAATAGGAGCAGAAAAAAATGAGTTTGTAGAGAAAAAAGAAAGACCCTCCAGCACAGGAGACATTTATTCGGTATACACCAATTCTTAGACACTGAAATCCATCAACAATGATGGGTAATGATGAATGTGACTCAAGAGGAAACCAAGCTCCATTTATTCCAGTGCTCATGGACCTAATAGTTTTGGAAATAATTTTGTTCTAAATATGTTAAATTATGTCTTCAACACAGGTTGCCCTGAGGTTGCAGAGGAAGATGTGGTTTGAGCTTGAGTTTAAGCCAAATTGTTTAAGATGTTTATAGGTATTGTATATAGGATTTGAAACCCAGGGCCTAGTATGAGAAAGAGAGAATCATGTGAACATCTCCCTTGGTAGGGACTGAGCAGTAGTCTCAGCCTTAAGAAACTTGAGATATGCTATGGACAGAGGTGAAGTTCACCCAGAAACCATGAATTCAGTTATCTTGGGCACAATGAAGTGTTACAGAAAGGTTGTAGGATTGCATATAAAAATAAATAAGGTTGTCACTCTGCACTAGTAGTATTCAGACAGCGGTAAATTTGAAAAATAGTATTTTTGTGAAATAAAGGTTACTGTTAGCATTCTAAAAATACTAAAAATTCTAAAAATTTCTTCTCAGCTCTTCCAAGTTTCCAAGCTTCATCAAAACGATTTGGTAAATAGTTTTCCAAGGTGATGACCATTTCAACTCTTCTGATGTTAAGATAAATGTAGTTGTCTAAACTGTCTTTAAAGACAGTGCAGTTTGACTATTGAAATGCATGAACATAAACCTTAATAACTAAAACCAAGCAACATTGCATGTGTTTCTGTACTAATTTTTCTACAAAAAATCTTTATGGTTTTAAGTTAGCTTCCTTTCTTGAAAAGGAAAGATTTTTCTTAATTTACAAAAACTCAGCTTCAATATGCTGTTTAAATTCTGCCTTCACAGTTGTAAACTTCTTAAATTGCCCTACCCTTCTTACAACATTTCTGATATCCTCTATAGAACTCCAGTGTTTGAGTGCAGTAGAAAGGATTTTTTAAAAGAACTGACTGATACATGAAATTGTGGTATACACTTCAGTCTTTGTCAGTATGTTTTGTGTTTTCTATATTCTTCAGAATAGAAGTTATTGTATTAAGAGAAGAAAATTCCTCATCCTAAATAAGGAGCTCAATAGTCCTTTGCTATGGTGAAAAGGACACTTCAGAAGGATGCATTATTTCTCAAATATTTCTTTTGACTCTTGAAGCACGTTTTATAACAGATGGCAGTAAAATTTCACATATGGGGTGCTTTAAAATTTTTCAAGCAATTCAATGTTACAAGAAATCATTTATAGTCTAGATAATATGATCTCTGTCCAAAAGGATGGGGACAATTCAAAATAGCTTCAGTAAATTCGCTTTGTGTCACACGTCCCAGTGTTTGGCTCTAGGGCAAGTGTTGGAACACTAGTGGATAAAAGTATCATTAATTGTCCTGCATTTACATGTCATAACCACATCCATCACACATTATAATGGTGACAGTCCAAACAGGATTTGATGAAACGTATTAATATTACATTGTGCCAAGGAACATTCTGCAAGAGCTACTATACTCTTAGGGGTTTTTTTTTTCTGAAAAATGTCATGGTAATATTAATTTCAGAAGAAGGCTCCATGTAGTTGCTTACATTTTGTCTAAGAATCATTTAGTTCAATAAAACGTATTCGGAAGGTTGTAAAGTAAGACTTTTTAATTTTTGACATGTGCTTGCATTAAATACGTTTCACTTAGATACAGGATCCACTGATTTTGCAGTCATTATCCAAACATTACTTGTCCTTTGGTTATATCTGTAAAGTAACTTGAAAGTTCCTCTGAAAAAAATGAGTGAAACTGGATAAGAGTCATTTTTGAACTAAAAAATTCTCTGCATTAAGAGATATTTAACCTGTAGTCTCACCACTGACTAAAGAGAAAACATTAGGATTAGCAATACTAGGAACTGAGCTGTGAAATCTTAAAAGTATTTCTTAGATGCTTGTCCTGGTAGGAATATAGGACAACAGAAGCACTGAAGGAGACAGGTATACATTTGCACTGGTGTCACAAGGTACAGTCCTTCTTAAAATATACCTACTTACTTTGTCAAGATAAAAATAGTCTCTTCTGAAAATACACACTGCATGTGTTGGAGGGAATTGTGCATTCTGGAGAATCATGCATACTGACTGCTGTGAGAGGAAGCCATTTGGTAGCGTGTCAGTACTAGCCAGGTCAAGGTGAAGAAAACTGATGCTTTTCCTGAGGCAATGCAGCGTCAGTATCTCTGCAGTGTACCTGGGACACAACCATACTCATGAAATATGGCTGAATTAGGAGTATTGCAATGCTCATTGTGAACTTATAAAATATTTTTACAAGGCAGCCCTAGCTGGAGTTTGGAAATTTCAAAAAAGTAGACAGTCAAAGACTTTATAAAATTTTAATGGCATGGTTGGTTGTTTTAAGGGAGGAAGGAAGAAGAGTCAAGAAACAAGATCTATTAAAAAGCAGAATGGTAATTAACATAATCCCCTGAGATCTGGGAGATATAGGGAGTATATACACATATAGGCATCCACAGATGTGTGTTTATCAAAGTGGCAGAACTGATTCTGTCCTCAGGTTGCTTCTGTGTCTTGCCTTCTTCCTAGCTGTAAGACAACGCTCTGTGACTTCTCACCACCTCCTCCAGCACCAAGAAGATGCAACAATCTATAGCAGCAGGTATGCGTACGTGTGTGTGATCTTTTTTGTTTTTTTCTGTCTTATAGCCTGTCCAGACATGACATGGAGTTGGGAGAGGGGAAGCTACTGAGGAAGAGATCTATTATCATCAAGTTAGCATCCCGCTCTAGGAGCCTCCTTAGGTCATCCTCATCTTGCGTTAGCTGCCTCAGTCACCAGATTATCCGTTACCCTTAGCTGTGAATATTGGCTGTTCTTGGGTGTGCTTCTCTTGTTTTACTTGTAGTATTATTCTGAGTCAAATATTCATGAGTAACTTTGATTGTGGTAGAAAAATGCATATAAACACTGAAGGAAATGGATGGGTGAAATGGGTAAAAGGATCTCTATAAGACTTGTCTGGCTGTGGCTCTTAAAAAAAGGCTCTGTTTATGGACTTGTTGCAGAGATAAGTCTGAAACTTATTATTCTCTCACACTGTCTACTTTAGAAAATGCTCCTATGGTAACTGAGTCTCTTAAAAGCTTTCGATTTGTTTTTTGTTTTCTTGTATATTTTATTTAGCACTTTGCTTTGTTTAACCAGCTTTATACCTCCTTTCATTTATTTGCTTAGCTTTGGTGTTGTTTACTTGCTGTTTTCCTTTGTTGAATCATTCCCACTGTTCTTTTATGTCTGCATGTTCTCGTGCTGTGCTGTTCCTGCTGCTGCTGAGCCAAAAGCCAAAGGAGAACAAAAGCAGCTTTCATCGATGATTCTGTTACCAAATAAATATTAGTAAATACAGTTTAATCATTTTTTAATTGTGGTTAAGTTTTCCATGGTCTTTCAAAGAACAAACCTCCTTGCCCACTGCCGCAAGCCAACATCCAGCACTTCTTTCTCAATGTCAAAGAGGTCCATCAACATTTTTAGAAAAATAGTTTGAAGCTACAGTTTTGACTTGTTGTGCCTTTTTCAGAAGGAAAGGCTCTGGCACAGCCTGCACTTGACCTGTCCTGCCCTGCAGCAAATCTAAATTAAGTGTACGTTTTTCTCAAATAAGATGGATGCCAATCAAGTCTAACTGGGTTAGATACAAGACTGAGCACAAATGCAGGATGACTGGGAAAAATGTACTTTGCCTGCACCTCAGGAGTGGAAGACTGCTACTGCCGCTGAATATAAGGACAGCTGACCTATACAGGAACGGAAACTGCTGGCTTTTGTTGTTCTTCCTCCTAAATATTCAGAGTATCATAACCTACATTGTCTGTTGAACGGTATTTCCCCTGTGAGATGAATTCTGTTTCGCTGCCTCAGGTGCTATCCGTAGTCTTCAGGAGCCACAACTAGCAAAGGACGGTAATCTTATGAACCAATAAAATGAAACTCAAGCCAGGACAGAAAAGGAGGTACAAAACATAATCAGACGCTGGACATTAGCTAGTTATATTTTTTAAATTGTTAATTCTAGAAAACCCCGGATCCACCATGCAGTTACTCAAATATCATTGTCATTGTTTCCATCGAAGACTAAAATGAAAATACTGGAAGGTGTTTTTAAAATCCCATAACACTTTGTAAATTGTCACTGATAGAATCATAGAAGCATAGAATGGTTTGGGTTGGAAAATCATGCAGTTCCAACACACCTGCCATGGGCAGGGACACCTTTCAGTAGACTAGGTTGCTCAAAGTCCCATCCAGCCTGGCCTTGAACACTTCCAGGAACACTTGCAGGGATGAGGCATCCACAACTTCCCTGGGCAACCTGTTCCAGTGACTCACCACCCTCACAGTAAAGAATTCCTTACTTACGTCTAATCTAAATCTACCCTCTTTCAGTTTAAAACCATTATCCCTCGTCCTATCACTACACTCCCAGATAAAGAATCCCTCCCCATCTTTCCTGTAGGCCCCTGTTACATACTGGAAGGCTGCTATAAGGTGTCCCTGGAGCCTTCTCTTCTCCAGGCTGAACAACCCCAAATCTCTCAGCCTGTCCTTATAGAGGAGGTGCTCCAGCCCCCCGATCATCTTTATAGCCCTCCTCTGGACATGGTCAAGCAGGTTCACGTGTTTCTTATGTTGAGGGCCACAGAGATGAACACAGTACCCTAGAGTGGAGTAGAGGGGAAGAATCTCCTCCCTTGATCTGCTAGCCACTCTTCATGATCATCTTCAGGTCTTCAATAAATGAAGAATCTAAACTTCTCATATTTTCCCATATTCTATCTTGAAAGTAATTTTTGTCATTATATTACTATGTATCATATTCCCATATTGACTTCTAATTTTTCTGTCTTTGTTTCCCAGTCTGAAAAATGAAATATTCATTAACAGCAGAGTCACTTTGTTAAAGTTCATAAAGAAAATCCAATTATCAGCATAAATAAAATGAAGTAGTGCAAAGTTTAAATTTCATTTCTATGTAGTAGTTCTTTGTAATGTATATATACTCCTCCCATTTAGCAGTGCTCTATGACTTAAAGAGCAGTTTATGGAAGAATCATAATAAAATAGTTTTTATGAAAAAGTTATTTTTCATTCTTCCTGCCTAACTCTTAAGCTTTACTCAAAGAAAAAACAGAAAGTACGTGATGGCTAAAGCAAATTTGGGGAGGAAATGGAGGCAGTAGCTAAGGAGTTTAAACTTACTGGTAAAGACAAAACAATTCTGGATTTTGCAAACTTGATCCTAACTTCTTCCTCTTTCACGTAAACAGCCTTTACACAATTTTAACCACTCTAAGAGAGCAAGATAATATTTTCTCTTTAATAAGTTCTTCTTTATACTACCTTTAATGGACAGAAGATTTTAAGCAAACCCCCCAAAACTAATACAGTAACATATAGACTATAACCATGTATTATTTATATCTCTTTCTAATTTTATCCTATACATGGCATGCTTTCCTAGACAGGTAGGATAAATCATTTTCATTTTAAGATACGAAACATTGGACTTTCTCAGTTACTGTTTGCAGTTTCATATCTCCATCTTTTTGTAATATTTCACCTATTTGGAATGATCTTCCCTTTTTATGGAGACAAGAATTTTATATCATGTTATCTCATATTAAAATTGTCCTTTTTTCCTTTCCTCACAAAAGGTGTTTGTGATACTGTACATTAAGGACAGCATATAAAATAAGTTTTCATATAATGTGAAGAAGAGCTCTGTCAATCTTTAATACTAGTTTCCACATAAATAGATTTATGTCAAGCAACTTCTTGTAGCAAACAACCTATAAAGTATAGGGAACAGAAATTGACAGGTTTATGTTGTCATATTAAATCAAAATGCAAGAAAATGGCAGAGTACAGAGTCAAGAAATTTACAAGAAAAAAACCAAACCAAAACACTCCTAACATAATGCAAAACATTTCAGTAGAGCAAAAAATCTGTTTTCAATTTTCAGGGAGGTAATGATTGATGTAATTTCAATACATTTATTGATGTACATGCGAATGATAAGCCTGAGGTCCATGTCAGAAGGGTAGTTCTTGTAATAGATTCACAAAATAGGTTTTCTTTTAAGAACTAAAAAACAACAAAACAAATCAAAAGAAAGTTCATATGAGACAAGGAATATGCATACTCCTGAATTAATTCTGTACTAAAAGTTGTAACTTTGTAGAAATTCCAAAGTGACTCTAAGACAATAAGAATTCAAACCAATATCCTACAGCTCTCTGAAAATTGAGACCTTCAGTTTTTCATTGCATTGGATTGCATTGCATTGCTTTGTGTCTTGAAGGAAAAAGTGTTATTTGCCTGGGGATTCTTGAAGATATCAAAACGTTAAAAGTGTCAAATATTCTGCCTGCAATAAGATTTGTTATAATTGGTACAAAGTCAAAGGCATCATTAACTTTAGCTATACACAAGGGTGCCACCAATATCCCACTGAAATACTTTCTGTTTAACTAATCCATTAACTTTTGCTGAAATCAATTGACATTAAGATATCCTTGTTTGTTCATGAACATGCTAATGTGTAATCATTCCTTTATATATTTGAAATGTTGCTATGTAGATAAAGCAGATTATTAACCCTCAAGAGTGTAATTAAATTCTATATGAAAATATAATGCTCTATTAACGACATCACAAACACAAAAATCTCATTTCTGCAATCTTTCACTTAGCTTTGAAAAGTGTTAATGAGGTAAAATATACGTTGGAATATAAGGTCAAGATCCTACAAACTCTTCCAGATATAGAGTAAATCATCATTGAAGTACATGGCAAAAATCCTCTTTTTTTTTTTTTTTTAAATGAAGCCGAATCAATGAGGTTTATTTTAATGATCAAATCCTGAAAGTTCCAACTAACAAATCCTATAAATGTTAGAATTAAGGAATGAATGAATGAATAAATGAATGAATAAATGAATGAATAAATAAATAATGAGAACAAGAAAGCTGCATAAAAACACAGGTTTCCTATACAGCAAACAAGTGTCACTCTGGATATCTAGGAAAAAAATACTTTCATCACATAAATTGTGGAACTCTAATGTAAATTTTGTAAGGCTGCTCTGTACTGAAAGTCACTACAGAATATCCAACACAGTTTCCCAATGAAGATAGGATATCTGCAATGCAGATCAGAGGAAGGAAATTCTGCGTACATTTACTATATATATGCCAATGCACATTTGTGCGTTACTTGCATGCCTGCTTGCACAGAGAGCATCTTCCACATAGAGTATTTTTTATTTTATGTACACTTGTAAAAATGGTGATTACTTTGGCACATGCCCACCACTATAAAATCTCTGCTAATAATTTCTGTTCTTAGGGTTTAAAGGAAGGGGAGCAGAAACACCACGTATCCTTCCATAAACCCTGCTCTTTAAGGGGAGACACTCTTTCACAGCTTCCCCTCTTCACTAGCTATTTGGTGATAGCTAACTCTCTCTCTCTCTCTCTCTCTAGCCATTTATCTGTCTACTCTGATGTGTGCAGTGGTAGTAGATCAAAAATTATTACTCACTTGCTTTACCATCAGCCTCCAATGGTAAGGTGCCAGTTATTTAGGTTCCTTGAATACAGCGGTGCAAAATGAATGGCACTAAATAGTACATTTGGTTTCAGGGTGAATCGAGGTCCAAGTCTGGTTTAGATTCAATTTCAACAGTTTTCATTAAAACAATGGTCTGAAAAAAATGCACATTTCACAAGCTTATCTTTTCCTCTCCAGACTTTCTGTTCTCTTACAGCAAATTAAGAAAGGAATGATTCTTCGTGAAACATTAGAACCATTCCAACAAGAGAAAAAGCAACTTTCAGTTTGGATTGCACCCAAACTAAAACCTGCAACATAGGGTCAGCAATCTTTCAAGGTTGCTGTGTCAGGCTGTGTTTTTTCATTCTCAGATTGGAGACTGAATGCAATGGCAGCCTGAAGATGTTGTCTCTTAAAGGAAAAGGAGTCCAAGTATCTTAATTGCTGTACTTTGTCTCTGGGTGAGGCAGCAGCTCCCAGGTTTTTTGCTGAGTTTGGACCTCGGTGGAAATCAGGAAAAGCAATTATATCTCATAGATGCCACTCTCCAGATATTATGCTTCAGTGATGGACCTCCTGCTTGTCATTTAAAAAGCTGTCTCAGATAAATCCCTCTGTGCTGTCTGTGGCACCTACACTACCTGCCAACAGCCCCTGCTGTGTTAACTGCTTGAAAACTTTCTCATCCTTATATCCCTTATATCCAAAGGCACTTAAACAATGACTTTGTATTAGCACCTCTCTCTTGTCACTGCCATTTTCTGATCCACTGATGCCATTATGATGACATGGCTAGTAAAAGAGAGGTTGTTGCATGAAAAGCAGAGATCATGAAATTAAATTTTTTATGAGGTAGTGTTCTATATTTCCTAACCATTCATTTCTCCAGTAGCCTCATTCCCTGTTATGTCCTTAAAGCCCCCTCTTTTCTCCCTTGGACAACGTTCCCTCCCATTTCTCCTTACATTTATTGGAAAAAATGCTGGGTTTAGTTCACAGCTGCAAGTATGTGGATTAGGTAGCCATTTGCTTCATTCCGGAAGAAACACAGGCCAGTGTTACAAATGCTTTTCTTTTACTAATGTCTCTCTACTCAGTTACTAATTTTTACTGGATTAATAGTAATAGAATACCCTTGAGAACTCTACTCTCAGCCAAATTTAACTAAAATGACCAACGGGGTCTAAAGTTATTAGGAGACGTTTACAAATATACAGATGGAGAGGACAGTATGGCATTTCTTTAAGAAACTAGACTGAAAATGCTGCATTAAAACACTTTGATATCACAGATGGTTTACAAACCTGTGCTCCAAACCCCATTCATGGGGTTGTCTGGTGAAAACCTTGCTGAAAATAGTGGATCAGAGCAACAATAATATTTAAAATTTATAAACCCATACTGATCCATAAATTCACATCCCCAGTTGAGAAGTGTGCCTTGGCCCCTTATTTCTGATAGCATTAAAACTCTCCAGAAAGGGATATTTTCTCTACGGTTTATGAGAAATCTTTTTTTTTTTTTTTCTTTTTTTTACTTTTCTAGCTATGTCCATTTATACTATGTGCTTTATTTTTTCTCCCTTAGGGGAAAAGTCCTCTTACATGAAAAGACAGAGTTATCTATAATAGCTACAGAGGAATGACAAAGCTCAAAATGGTTTCAACTTTAGGGAGTCACTGAAGAATAAGAAACCACAAAGTGAAACTCTGAGGCGGACAGTTATGTACCAGAGGTGGTAGTACTGTGTGTCACGCTTGGATCTCGGAGGGGTGAAATTAGCAAAGCTATGAAGTGATAGTATCCATCTTTGAAAAAAGTGATTTGTAGTGTGAGCTGATATAGAGGTGAAACACTGGAGTTGATTGACTAATTCATGCAGCTTTTTCCCCATCTAGGGTTCACTGTGGGCAATGTAATCATGACAGGTCTTTGAGGGGCTCCTGAGTAAAACCGACCTGGTGAATATCCATGAGCTCATTTGTTTGTTTAAACAGAAGAGAATGAAATAGGTTTTATTATGTTCTGTAGGATCAGATTCCTTGTAACCTGCAAGTGTTCAAAAGATCAGGAGTACTAGTAAACATGTTTACAAGGTGGGTGCAAAACACATTTTAAATGCAGTTATATTCAGAATACTTGTTATTCTCAATATGTATTATTCAGTATTCACTGCTTATTATGTACTAGATTCAAATCTGCAAAAAGTAATATAGGTTGTGTCCTCCCAACAGATTCTTAAATGAATAGGGGAAACTTCCAACTTCATGGTGAGGTATTCTGTTAATAACAACAGAATGTAAGTTTACATTTTGTCACTGTTTTAAGGCAACAGTTAGGTTTAGATCTCTGGGAAAAGTAGTAAAGGAGATGTGAACTGTCACGTAACTGGGAATTAGCTCCAAAAGTCTGTTTCCTGTGACCCAGCCAAAGCAGTCAGATCCTATTCTGTGTCTGTGACAAGGATGCTGGATAAAAGCTAGCTGTTACCAAACCTGTCTTCAGTAAAAAAATTATGAAGTCAGAGAGCTGTATGAGGGGAAGTAGAGGACATGGTGGAAAATCTGTTCTTTTTGCAGTTTTTTGTACAATTGGCTGGTGAGATCAGCAGTTGAAAAGTCTAGTTGGATATTGGTATAGTCTTTATATATACTAGGAAATTCAGCAATTCCAGGTGCTCTTCCCAAGCAAAGGAAATAAATTGTTTCTGTGTTTTTAAGTTATCAAAATGGTCCATGGCATGAGTGTGGTCCATTCCTATTAGCATCCTTGCAAGAAATTCCTGAGCGTGGCTGGGGTGTTAGCACAGATCAGAAATCATTACCAACAGAGAATACGTTTGCAGCCAACCTGTTCAAAGGAAAAGAGAATTTAATAATATAGTTATGAGCCATTCTGTGCTAGATGGTCTCATATTGTACACGTACATGGAGCAGCATGTGGAAATTACTAAACAACTACAAAAAAGTGGAATGTAGCAACTTGATTGGCTACTAGAGCTGTGAATACATTCAATCAGATGTTCCTTTACTTGCTGTTATTCCGTGCCCATCTAGGTGCAGACCAAGATGTTGTTTTGACCTCTAGGACTCTACAGGCTCATAAGCTAATCTTGTGAGGAGCAGTCTCTTTCCCACCACTGTTCTCTCCCAGTTCGGAACAGCAGAAACAATCAACTTTGAATAAACAAGAGGAAGCAACAATTAAGGTTTCATGAAGAAGCAGCAATTGAGGTTTCATGTGCCATCATGTGTCTTTCAATTCAAAATCATTCAAATCCTGTTCCTCTGGGTGGTACTGTAAATCTGCTTCATCTAACAACTTAAAAAGAGGGGATAAAATAGAAAAAGTATATTTATAAGGTTTTTAAAGGTTTAAAGGTGTATTGATACCAATTTCAGAAACAAGTTTTCAGTATAACAGCAATATTAATATACACCAATGATGCACAAATGATATATACCAGCATTTTTCTAGATCCTGATAGATCTTATTACAGCAGTCCCTTTGAATAAAAAAAAAAAATACCTTCCTAGTACAGAAAGTCATACAGATCTATGTATGATATTAAAAATAGAGCATAAATGATAAACCAGCCTTCCATAACAGAGCAGATTTCATGTGCGAAGAGGTTAAAGGAAATCAATAGCATGTTACTGAAATCAAATAAAAGAAATCGAAGAGAATGAAGGGGTTTGAGTCGATAACTATGCCTAAGTTGGTCTTTCTTTATCTTTAAAGAGAAAACAGTTGCTTTGGCTTTGAAATGGAACACACTATAGTTGTTAACTATAACTCAAAGAAATAAAAAGAAGTTACAAAAAGAAAGGTGTATTTGTATTTCAGTAATACAGGCCAGTTTAACAAATTTTAAATAGAGGATCTGATGTTCAAGGAACCTAAAAATGCTAATCATTGTATTTACTCTGAAGGTTGTTTCCCTAGGAAAAATAACTTATGTATTCATACAGAATGTGTGTTTGTTTGCCTGATTTGTCCTGCTATATTTTGAACCTGGTACCTAAACTCAGTAGCAGGAAACAAAGGGGTAAAATTTTTCAAAAGATTATCCCTCTACAAGCTGAATCAAAATCGACACCAGGGTAGAAGAAAGACATCTTTGTAATGCCTCTATGTGGGAACACCTAAATTGTGAGTTCATCTGTAACCTTCATTTGTTTGACTGCCAGTACCGAGGCAACTAGGATATATTTACCAGGCCAAACAGCTGGAAAGTAGTTTTACATCAACAACATCAAGGACTGGCACGCACTTGACCAGCCATGCAAAGAAGGGTAAGGAGTTGGAAAACAGTTGGGGTATGGCATTGAAATTGCTGGACATGTGGAAGGGGCCAGTGGTTACTGTAGCATGTTTAGGGGCCACAGGAAGGTACGTTTCGTACAGAAGGTGGGGAGTAAAGACGAGTCTTATGACAATGACATTGTGCAGTGAGATAACTTTAGTACTTATAAATAAGTCTATAGGAAACAAAGCTTCATTAGAGCTACTGTTTGGGGAGCAATTTGTGTTTGATGTTGTTATCAAAAGGGCTCAATTATAAAACTGAAGTATAGGTGTGCAAAATCAGTTGGTTTGTGAGCCGTCATTATAGCGACATGGGCATGGAAATACAGACTGGGAGCACTACCGTCCCTACTCAGGGATCTGGGTGAGTTACTGTTCTCACTGTTACACTGAATGCTTGTAAGTACAACAAATACTGGGAGGAGTGCATTGCAATTGCTTTATCTGACACAAGGAGTTTATAGAAAATATATATAAACCAAAAAAAGTGGACATGATGGATTAGTGTTGTCACTAAACAGCTGGCAGTCCTTTTTCATACCCTGCAAGAAGAGTGCACCATGTCAAAAATGGTCCGTTTATGACTTCTCACAAAAGAGTGGATTTTTGCTTTTAAAGATAGCACATGCATGGTATATAAGATTCCAAGTTGCTTCTTAAATGCTTCTGTGTTTATCACAACATTTGAATAAGAAATTTTAAACAAGGGATTTAAACTATTTCAACTCCTCAACAAGGGATTTTTAACTGCTATTTACCAGTGCTTCCACATACTCTAATTCTGCCTGTTGAAGTCAATGAGACTCTGTTTACAGTCTCTGTATATAAAGTGTCTGTTTCTAAGAAAGCAATTTTATATTATTAATCATTAGTTTTTGCCTCCCTTTGATTAATGGATCCTGTCCAGGCATCAGGAACCTACACCACATAAGACCTTTCAGGATCAGAGCCCAGTATTTCTGCCAGTATAATGTACTATTACTTTTATGATAAATGACATAAATATGAAATATTAATGGACATGGATATATACTGGTGAAGTCAATGAGACATTTCCCATTGAATGATAGGCTGAGCATTGGATCCCATGATCTTGCCTAGGCACTGCATTGATTGAAATCCTGAAATTAAATTCAAATCCTAAAATTAAATTAAATCCTAAAATAAAATTAAAATCCCAGAAACTGATTAGTCATGCTTCACTTGCATATAAATAAGTTATTACAGGTGGCTCAAAGCAGTCATACAAAGTTGCACAGATTTATTTTTCAGCTGATACCACAAGAATTCGATTCATCTTTTATTTTGTGTGAATTGTTTTACCTTTGTCTAGCTAAAAGTTTTATTTTTGTTAAAAAGAGAACAAAAGTTCTCTTTCTATGAGAGTGTCTTATGAGGTTTAAGCTCTGAATGTTTTCAGTAATGACTGTAGTTTCTAGATGCTTTTACCAATTGCACAAAGATAGAAAACAAATGAATTTTTTTATAACAGAAATAACTGCTGAATGATTAATATAATTTTTCCTCCAGAGTTATGCCATCTTAAGAATACTGACTGCAAGCCATTTAATTAGCTGTAAGTTGAAATAAAACACAACTTTGTGCCTATTAAATATTCATGCATACCACTTATTTGTATTTGTTTATTTAATTACTTCAGAAAGG
This sequence comes from Burhinus bistriatus, assembly GCA_013397275.1. Classification (NCBI taxonomy): domain Eukaryota; kingdom Metazoa; phylum Chordata; class Aves; order Charadriiformes; family Burhinidae; genus Burhinus; species Burhinus bistriatus. The sequence goes on from VYXH01004241.1 coordinate 147,773, forward strand.
CATCTATTAATGTGGCAAATGGGAACCTCATATTCAATTTGAAAATTTATTTTACTACTGAGGGTGTATCTTGTACATGGGGAAGTTTGTAATCTAGTGGAATAGATAAAGTTGATTTTCCACTGCTGGACTGGGCTGAGAGTAGGATGTAAGAGAAAAGGAAGAAGGGGAAAGAAAGTATCATAAAACTGTTTACCTTAAATCCATCTCCCAGAAACCAGCACTGTGACAGAGAGAAGATATCCTGCAGCAGAAAAATAATTTTTCCTATTCTTTCCCGACCTTGCGTTTGAGTGCAACAAAGAGTCTTCTATGATTTGGCTCCTGCTTTTGTCTTACCCAAAAAGTAAAGATACATGTAAACACAGAGTTTTGCAATGTGCTCTACATCGTATAATTTCAGTTCACTCAGCCAATCAGGCTAAAGAGATTCTATAGAAAAGGTGGTTTTTAGATATATACGAGATGGATGGTCTGTATTTTACCACATTTAGGAATTCAACTGTCAATTAATACAGTTAATTGCTAGTCAAGCTACTTCATGAACACTTTAATCTTAGAACAAATGTGATTGATTAGAACTTACTTATGTTCTAACTGACCCTCCCCCCTTCCCCAAATTAATTTAGATTAGGTGAAACTTTATTCTTTATTGCCCAGCATTTTACATAGCATTTCCACAAAGGAAGAGTAGTTGCCAAGTGGATGAAAAAAATAGCTACCATCCAGTTTGACGGCGTGTTGCACCAGCTTTTCAGTGGTAAAAGCTATTATAATTGTTACATAGCAGGTGTCATGGTTTGGGCCAGATTGGCCCAATCAGGTGGAATGACACCTGTCTCTCTGTCCTGCTCTGCTCCCGAAGGGAAGCAAGAGAGAGCGAGAAAAGAGAGAATTAAGAGTTTAGAAGGAACTAAACTACTTTAATGAAATATTAACAATAAAATAATAAAAAGAAAATATTGAAACATANTTGGTCCTGTCAAACAAAGACAGCAGGCGAGAGTGTTGTTCACCATTTCTAGAAAAGTAATTTCCAGGATCCGATGACAGGAATGCCAACCAGCCTCTAAAATACAGACTATCACTTAGTTTACAAAGGAAACTGGAAGCTAGGGAAACTGATTTGTTGAAGACAATTGGGAAGTGGCCAGGAATGTATGTAACCCACCAAATAACCAGCAAAAAACTCCCAGAGAATGTCACATCACATAGACTCTAGACACTTCTCCTAACAATACAAAATTCCCACCAGCAAAATCAGTAAGTGGTAACATATACACCAGTGGTGCAGCAAACCCATTGAAGAAGATGAAGATGAAACCTTTATTTTTTTATTTTTTTTTTTAAAGAACAGCTGGAAAAGTACCGGGAAGTTGAAAATTTTATTCGAATCTGGCCTTAAAATATAAGATAATATTTAGAATATACCTAGTGGCTAAGGGCCATTATTTTACTTTTAATTAATATTAGCATGTTACTGCAGTCATTTCTTAAGGTTTCCATTAGAGTTTTAACTCCATTTTTGTCACCATTTCTTAATGGCATAGAAAGACCAAGGGAGAAAATAAAATTATCTTGTTTAACTATAATTTCTTAGTAACCTTGGGGTAGTTATCTTCCCAAAAATATTTTTGTACAAACCAAAGCATAATTAAACAGAGGTTTAGTTAACTACTTCAAGTAACATATGTAAAAAACCCTTGTAAAACAAGTGTAAACTTTAATGACTACTATCGTTACTACAGACGCCCAAGAGTTCTGTGTTTGTAAGAGTTTTGGTCTCACACTGATTACACATTGGGGATTCCTTCTATGCATCTCTGTAAGCAAAGTAAGAGAGAACTTTGTAGTTTTGATCAAAAATACAAACAGAAGAATAGGCAAACTTTTAATACCATATTGAAATTTCCCTGTGGCGCACACAAAAAACCCCTATGTACAGTATACATGATAGTATCTGTAAGCAGCAATTAATACACAAAGAAAGATGCTCCACAATTTCCAAAGCTTCACACTGCCAGCATGCTTTTCACTGGCAATTAACAGCAAGAAACGATACATCAAAAAGTGTCAAGGGGAAACAGATTTTGATGAAGCGCAAGCTGTTTTTAAAAGAGTTTTATAGTATTCAAAAAAGGCTTTCTCTTTTCCCATTTTCAATACTATTATTTTTTAACACCTTTCTGGTGTGCAACTGTGTCCTGTCACCTTCAAAAAGCTAAATAAATCTATTACATGGTATGTACCACAATTCAAAGCTAAAAATATTTCCATCAGAAAAAAATTAGTTATTACATTTCCCAAACACCAGAAGTTTGCCTTGAGAAGGAAACTTAACTCTTTCTTAGATGTTACTTAGCGCTAGAAAAATCTTAACTCTTTTTCCTAAATCTCAGGAACAGGGCACTTCACAGTCATCTTTTCAAAATCAGTGGTTAGCCCAGAGAAGTTTCTCACTATGACTATTCACCATAAATGTCTTCCAGATTCTAAAATTTTCATTCTGGGCTTATTTATTCAATTCTTTCTCCAACAAACAGTGCTATATCTCTATATGGAAATAGCAACTGATATAAAAATTTGAAATATAATTAAAATCAATTTTTTACTCAGTCCTTACACCACCCTAATCACTACTTACTGTAAGAGTCATCTGAATGAGATCAGGATAATCTAATTTTAGAGTTAATCGTGCAGATCCTGTAGGCAGAGGACATCATAATTCTCTTCAAAGCACAGAGCTGGCCTATCTACTTACTGCTACGCACCTCTGTAACTATAGGCTGCTCTTGACTTCACTGTTTAGTGACAACCTTTGTTGTATGTCCAGGGAGTCTAAGTCAGAAAGGTAATAAAGGAAAAGAAGGAAAATAAAGGCAAGCAAAAGGAAAGGAAAAGAAGGGAAGTAAAGGCAAGTAAAAAGGCAAGGAAGGCAAGGAACTCAAATGACATATGTGGTTCCACCATATAGTATGGTGGCAGCACTCATTCATCTGATAACTGTATTTTCTGTTACATGCTGAGTGGGAATCACAAGACTTCAGGAAGAAAGGAGCAGGCCATGGAGGGTGATCTACCAGAACGGTTTGTTCAACTTGCCTCATGATCCTCCAGATCAATCTGGAAGATCATGAGGCATGAGACATCAGGGATAACCAACATCTAATTGCATTCCTTCAGAAGGAAGCATCCAGCCTTCGATCCACACATAGGGCATCCTACCATATAAAATAAAAAATAATGGCAAAAAAAGAGAATGTAAATTTTAAAGAAAAAATTTAAATACTATGTCCCATTCAAACTGCTGTGGAACTTATAATCAAATTCTAAAAATGACGTATCTATGGCCATATCATGATATTTATGGTAATATCCCCCCTTCAGCTGAAAGGGCCTGAGACTTGCAGCCCACATTTCACAGCACGTTGAGTCTCAATGTATCATTGTTAGACTGAGTACAGCATTTTAGGGTATTTTATAGAAATGGAAAACTCTGTAATTTGTTAATGGTCCTGTGTTCTGAACATCTTCTTTCTTCACTGTTTATAGGGAACTTTTTACTTTTTCCCAAGAATGAATGGACTAAAACATACTGTAAAGTTTGGCAATTTACTGACAATATATACATTCCTTTTTCAGTTTTAGTCACAGAAGCAAAAATTATGCTGGGACTAGTTGATTTGTTGTCTGTTTCTTTATAAAAGTCATTCCAATTAACATAATCAAGAATTAAGAAAGCACTGAATTAGTACGTCTGCTTTCTCCCTTGGGTTTTAAAGACACATGGGCATAATCATGTGCACCAGTGGTAACAGGTTAACATTCAATCACCTTCTTATGGGTACAAATTAAAGTCTGCTTTCCTTGACTAAATCATTGTTTCACAAATGCCTTGTGTAAACTTTACTTTTTCAAAAACATTAGAAAGCTACATGCTTTGTTTCTTTTACGTTTAATGATATGTTTAGATTACAAAGGAATAAGAATAGAAAATAAATCATAAATATGAGTTTAAAAAATAGGAAAGAATATTCTTCAAAGAAAATTCTGAGAACATTTTTTTTCCCAGATGCTTCAGAGAGGGAAGATGAGAAAAAGAAAAACTGAAACTATTCATGTTGTTAAGGACAAACAGAGGGAACAGGATGCATTGCCTACTGACAAAAATCTTACTAAGAAGTGCTGGAACTTCTCCCTGAACAGAAAGAAAACTTCCAGTTTCTTATTTTGGTTTGTCAGAGAAGCAGCTAGTGGCAATGGAAGAACAAAATCAAACAAAAACCACAGGAGAATAAATCTATTTGAATTTAGATATGTAAATCCTGACTAAGCAACCTCTGTGGACCAGCCTTGTTGCCAAAACATGAAACTTGCTGCCTGTTAAGAGGCTGCAAATGTATTCCTGCATATATGGGAGCTACAGTAGGCAACTGGGCATAATGCACAAAGTTCAGTTTTGAATGACGTGTTAGTTTTCTGTCCTAGACTTATTTGTATTGCAGCACAGGGTTATGCGTAGCCTCAGTCAAGAGCCAAGAAGGGATTTTGCAGCCAGTGGGTTTGTGGGATCTGTTTTCTAACTTTTAAATCTTGGGGAAAGTTGTTCCATACATAAATCCTGATGTATTTCAGATGAAAATTTTCCCACATGCATGAGGTGAGGATATCACCTCTTTCATTTGTGCCTCATGGGGAGCACAGTTAATGAGGGTTCCTCCCATGCACACTACCGCTAAACCCAAGACTTCTAACAGCTTTTTTTCCTTAGCTAATGCCTCCCACTCTGTTTTCTCCTGGGAGTTGCTGGGAACTCCCTCTGCACCACTTCTTTAGCATCTTGAATGACTTGTTTTCTCTCTCCATTGAACATCAAGAAGCCTAGTCATAATGGAAAAATCAAGTGAACACACATGATCCAGAAAGAAAATTCATATTCCTCTGGTTCTGTAATTTGCTTCTGTACTCGTCTCCCTCCCAGAAGTTCATAGAGGTTACCTCTTTGACTCCTCTCACCCTTTCTTCCCTTCTGCCAGCTAATCTGGAGCACAGTAGCCTGACAAAGAACTGCTCCATTGTATCCCTCTGTGATAAAATACTTCCCAGAACACTTTTAAACACAACCTGTACCTTTCAAAGTACCTTCCTAAGAAGTAGGATGCTGTGATTCCTCTGTATACGTTTTTCTGCATATAGCTGTGGTCTTTCAGGAAATACAGACACCAATATGCCAGAAGGTCCATTTAATTTGTACCTTATAGGCGGCAGGGTTTTAAAGTCCATAGTCTTGTGTTGTCAGTGTAAGAAATAGTTAGAAGTGCAACAGAAGTGTCTTTGTTTTGCAATGTACAAAAAACTAGGCTACAGTAGCTTTTAAACAACTAAGTTCTTGAGATCCAGGAACACACCTGCAGTATTGTCAAATCTAATGATTTCATATTGCACTTCTAATGAGTCGTAGGTGCCTGCTACACAGCAACATGGTTAAAGGCTAGAGGTGTGAGAATTTTCCCTTATTCAAAACGGTTTTCATGTTCTATTAATATTGATAGTATTTAAGCTAACTGGATAACTGCCATTTAAAATATCTTCATGTGGATGTGCAGCTGCTAATAACAAAGGTGCCATGACTTCCTGGATGTTTTAAAGGGACCATCATCATGCCCACAGGCAAAACAATTGTCAGTTTGCAGTGTAATGAGATGGATAGAAAAACACCTCTGAAAGCAGCGAGAGAGTCATACGCAGACCAAGGAGATGCAGAAAAATAGGCAGGATGGAGTGCAGAGTATACAGTGAATTGTATGGGAGAGGACATCAGATACAGAAGTAGTGCATAAGAAGCATTCACCTCTTCAAGCAGCTTGGGAAACAACTAATTTTTTCAAACCCAGATTTGGTCTGCTGTGTCCAGTTTGGGGTGAATAGCTTGCTTTCAGAAATTTTTAAGTAAAAAGGAGATTTTACACATTCACTTTGATTTCAGAACAATTTAAGGAAAATCCTAGAATTCTTGGAGATTCAGTTTGAGACTCTAGAAAGTGTTTGGTTCATGTTCTCCTGCTGATAGAATGCAAGAAAATGCCAAAACTTTGAGCAAAATAGGTTTTACCATTTCTCTAAAGGAAAGACTAAAATCTCTTCCCACCGAGACCTATAAATAAACACAAAGTGAATCTAAGGTAACAAAAAAATGTACCTTTTATCATAAGTATTGTGGTTTAACCCCAGCTGGCAGCTAGGACCACACAGCCACTCACACACCTCTTCCCCTTACCCCCAGAAGAGCAGGGAGAAGAGGGAGAAGAGGAGGGGAAAGGGAAAGGAAAAAAATTTGTGGGCTGAGATAAAAACAGTTTAATAGAACAACAACAGAAAATAACAATAATGATGACACAAGTCACTCTTACCACCCAGTGAATTGTTACCTTCCCGAGCATGGATCCCCCCACAGCCAACCCCCATTTAAATACTACTTGACATCTATGGTACGGAGTATTCCATTGGCCAGTGAATTGTTCTGTCTGTGCTCCTTCTCAGCATCTATGAGAAGCTGAAAAGAGTCCTTGAAAAGTATAGACATTGCTTAGCAACAACTGAAACAATATGCATGACTGACATTACTGTCACAGAAATCACTAGAAAGAAAATTAACCCTTTCTCAGCTGAAACCAAGACAGTAAGCCAAAATGTGTATGGGTGAATATTACCTGATAGAGAAACAGCAGCTTTGTGACAGCTTGAACTGTGTCAGCATGAATATTAATTACATTGATAATTTCCAGAAACAAAGAAAGTATCTGGAATACATAGACTGTGTAATAGGAAGTGCTTCCTCGCTCTCCTTTAGCCTTGTGTTCAGATACCTCAGTAACAACCAAATGAATTTTTATCAAACTTTTTAAGCACTTCACCTCTGGATTGAGCAAAAGGCTGAGAAATTTCTTTCTAGGAGTTAATGGCTTGGAAAGTTATAACCAGCAGAAATTAAGCATTTAAAATGTAAAGAACATCCTAACCATGACTATTAAGCTTGTACCTTTGTCACCTCAAGCTGTGAGTTCAGATCTCAAAGGAAACGTGGCATCAAGCTGACTCAGTGCTCAGATGAGAGCCCTTTAGGGAACACTGAAGTAGAAATTCATCAGACAGCAGCATTCCCACTAAGCTGCTAATGAAGTTGTACCCATGCCAGATGTTTGAGCCTACCCAAGATAAGACATAGAATTATTGTCTTATCTGACTAGTAATATAGTTACTCTGACGATATAGATGTGAACCCTAGTGTCCTGGTCTGAGGTCGATTTACATAGTTTCTTTCTACCATCCCTCAACCTCATTTAGGTATGCAGTTCTCTCTTTGCTCTGGAAGTATCAAAGTTTATCAACAATAAATGTGTGCCATCAGGAGCTAGACATTCAGTGGCCTTCACTACCATTTTGTACCTATGCAGTGGAAGACTACTAACCACAGATGATTAGTAGATGCTCAGACCCTGTCTATGTCCCTAGACAAGCCACACCAGGTAGAGTTTTTAGCCTGGTATGCATGAAGCTAAACTTTTAAAGAAGGTGCTTTATCATCTCTAATTGTCTGATCTCTTTAAATGAAACAGAAAGACAGCTCTATCTCCTTTTATAACTCATTTGTTCAATGAGGGGTTAAATTTAAGTACCAATAAGAAAATGGTAGTGCTGAACTTCAGTCAATCTGTCTAATATCCTTCACTCTATTAAGATGACACAAAAATATTTTCCAGTCTCAAATGTTTTTTTTTTATTTAATATCTGTACACATCTTTGAAGGTGTGAGAATTATTATATATGTTGCATATGTAGAATACCTGGTCAAGTTTGGAAAAGATTTTGGGGTCTATTTGCATGGAATTTATTTTGCAAATGAGAATTTGTCATTCTAACAACTAAAAAGAGTGAAGGGTGTTCATAGAGCCTGATTTCTCTAATACACAATTTCATCTGAAGTTAATAGGTACTGCTAGTGATTCCTGTCTCTGAAAATTCCAGCTTTCACCATTTAATCCTGTTGTTCTACTGTTCCAAAGCAGTCATTAGTAAATTCAGTGTAAGTTCAGGTGGGAGCCTTTGTGCTCTTCCCACATGCCTTGTCATTTGTTCAAGCACTGGGCTTTTTCTCATTTTTCTGTACCTGTTTCGTGCGTCCCCCAGGTGACACTAGTTCATAATAACATCTCACAGAAAGAAATTTAATGGCCCTTGTCATGTAGTTTGTTCTACACACATAGGTACTCTCTTAACATGAACTAATGTTCATCCTCCTACTAAAACTATTGTCTAGTATGACCCTTAAACAAATATTTGCAGACATTCTTTTACTCTGATTTTCTGAGGGAATGAAGCTTAAACATTTGCATGGCTTATTCATCCATCGATCTATCACACTATCCCTGCTGCCTACTTTTTGTTTAATTTATTAGTGAGATTCAACCAAATCTGGCAAGAGGAAAAGCCATTTCAAATACAAATAGAATTCTGAGATTATAACCATTAGTCAGTGAGCAGAGCTGCAGTTACTGCAGTGAGAGATGAAGTCATTTTTTTCCTCTTCTGCTAGAGAGAACAATAAATGCAATTTATGCACCCCACAAGGATGTGCATACCCCACCTTCATCTTCCATGGGTCCAGCAGTTGGAGAGAGATTGGGTTCATCAGGCCAACAGTAATATATTTTTGATGAAAAGTTACATGCACTTAATTTGAACCTATCCTTTCTCTAGCATTTCCAAGTTTATTCCAAGTTCAATTTTGGGTCACATGGCTAATCAGAAGTGCTTTTTTGCCATCTAGAATCCAGAGAAGTGTTATTTTGTATGCAATTTATTAATGAAAAATCTGTGGAATGAAGATTTATTGGTTTACGTCTTTATTAGTACTTGAGATATCATCTGTGTAATATCATATAGATCATATCCATATAACACATAAAACATGGGTTGGAGCAGACAGAGCTCAGGTTATAGTGTGTGCCAGGAATAGCATGTTCCCAAAGGTCAGATTTAGGTGTAGCCACCCCATTTGAAAAAAAAAAAAAAAAGAACCGTAGGCATATGGACACAAACTTGGATAGAATCATAGAATCATTTAGGTTGGAAGACACCTTTAAGATTGAGTCCAGCAGTTATCCTAGCACTGCAAAGTCTACCACTAAACCATGTCCCTAAGTGCCACATCTACACATATTTAAATACCTCCAGGGATGGTGACTGAACAACTTCCCTGGGCAGCCTGTTCCAACACTTGTTAACCCTTTCGGTGAAGAAATTTTTCCTAATATCCAATCTAAACCTCCCCTGTTGCAACTTGATGTACCACCTGTTGTCATGGTCATAGAACACTCTTTGGCATACTGTTTTTTATAAACAGAGAAACAACCTTAGGAACTAGAAGATATTTCCTAAAGCATTTAACATACAATGAAATGCACATTTAGACTTTTTTTTTTTTTTTTAAAAAAAACTGCCCCTTAATCTCTGGACACAATAGTAACAACAAAGTCAGACGAGCAACGATATTTTACATATTTGCTAGCTGGAAACATTATGTCATACTACTGTAATGATACAGGCATTGGACAATAATGAATTATTATCTTGCAAGTATACTGAAAAATCAGTTCTTTTCCATGGCATACAAAGTCATTCATATACCATTACAGTAAATACAAAAAATGAGCAGTGTTAAGGATATTTACATTGTATTAGTTTGGGAATATCTTGATTTAGCAACAAATTGGTTTATGCTAACAATTTTAATAGTGTTCACTAAAACAGGTATTCCTGTAAACATCTTCATTTTATTCATAGAGAATGTATTTGTTTAATGTATATATGCATAATTTCTTTTTCCTCTATGCCAAATATGAAAAATAAAGTTCAGTTCCAGAATGAAATTTTGTTAATACTGAACATACAGATGAAAAAAATTATTCTTTTTCTTAACAATGTTAAAGAAATACATTATTAATTGAGTAGAAGGAAAAATACTGCAGTGCAGTAACTTTCAGCAATATTCATGCTTGTCAGCTTCCCACTTTGTTGTTTTGAAATATTTATACATGCATGCAATAGGGACCAAATCATCAGGGGTGAAATAGAACATAGTTTTATTGAAAATAAATCTGTATTGTCTCTGAGGCTGAGCCAATTTGTGTACCTATGCAAGAAAAGTGTATAATTTTACTGAGAAGTTCCTATTCCACACAGTAAACCTAACTATCTTTCCATGTGGAAGCACAGACAGAGGAGGATCTTTCCCTTTGGATTATATAACGATCCGCTGAAATTCTCTTCTGGTCTCCTTTAAGGTATAGCTCTATAACCCAAAAAGTCCAGAATAAATGCCTGAAAGTAAGAGGTTGGATCTGAACTTGATTCAAAGCATAAGTTTGGAGATATGTGTAATAGGACTGTAGCCTCCAAACTTCACAAACTAGAGACTCGGAACTGTAGGGAATGAGCTCTAGAAAGCCCTGCAGTTATTCCTGCTTGCTGACACAGCGGGTCTTATTCTGCTCTGCTCTGGCTCTGCCTGTATTTTGCTCACCATCTTCACTACATTTTTACTCCTAAACAGAGCCGCAGCTCTCCCTGACAGAATTGCACAGTGCTAAATAGCATCTGGGACCAAGGTCGCCTATTGCCATATGTACATGGAAACTGCACAGGGAAATATACAGTGAAACTTCAGTGTCCCACAGAGGTTACACCTCCAGTGGATACTGACAGGGTAACCATTAGTAACCACTGGTGACTTCTCCTCTTCCGTAAAGGATGGAGAAGAAGCAGAATTAGTTTTGATAGAACTCATTACATGTGCCACTTAAGCAAGGACAGGATGTGAGGAATTTAAACGATCTAAACCAGGACCAGCACCCACAGCTGGGATTCACAGTCACACTTCCCTTACCAGGGAAGCTCCTATGGCAATCATGGTATGTGTTCACCCGTTACTCATGGCAGGCTCAAACCCACATCTAAATAATTGAAGCCTTAATCAATCAATTCACATACAAAATATAAAACAAACCAACAAACAAACAAACAAACAAACAAAAAATCACCAGAGAGGTGGTTTTGAATGTTTTGATTTACCTGCAGAAAGGTAATCATCACAAATTATTTGGCAAGATCA
>VYXH01004241.1:160021-215838 GCA_013397275.1 Burhinus bistriatus
TCATGCTGGATGGCAGCGCGGCCCTATGGAGTGTCAGCCACCCCTCCCAGTTTGGTATCATCAGTGAACTTGCTGAGGATACACTCTGTCCCCTCTTCCAGGTCATTGATGAATATATTGAACAAGATCGGGCTGAGTTAGTGACATTGGTGTAGTACAAGGAAAATAAATTATGACAATGTGGAGTCCCTGTGAAAATCTCACTGAAAGAAAATACAGTTCCAGGACCATCCCAACTAGTGCTAGCAAACTTTCAGACAGAGATATCACAAATTATCCAAAAACCAAGACATTTGATTTGCACAGGACTGGTTTGGACCATTAGTGTAATGGTTTATTATTTCCATGTTGTGCAGAGCTCTTTTCTGTATTGATAGAGAGGTTTGTGATAATTAGAATTTATTCTTGAAATCTCAGTATTTTCTGAACATCTTCCTGAAAGACGGCATGCCAGACAAAGAGAAGAAAGCCATCGGTAAACACCATAGTCTTAATTTGTAAAGTGCAGTTATAGATCAATAAAATTAATTTAACAGTGTTGTTCCAGAAGATTAAACAAAAGCCTTATTCTGTATCCCAAACTATTTTTTTCCTGCTGATACTTGAATCAAACAAGTGAAATTCAGTGTATACTCAGGAGAATCAATAAGGCAATTAGAAAGCTTTTGGAAACAGCTATATAGGTACCAAAAGGCACTGTCAGTAAAATTTGACTGGCAGAATGCTAAAAATTTTGCAAAAATTTCTCAACATCAAAAACATATTGCCATAGGTAAATAAAAGGGAGTTGCATGCATCCTGAAGCAAGAGTGAATGATGGGATCTGACACAGTACCAAAACTGACACATTTGCGCAAGAAATTTTAATGGTTGCAATTTAACATGGACTCAGACACGAAGAATAAAATAAGCTAAACGCTGTCATGATTGCCCAAAATGAATATCAAAAAGATTGTATGTGACTGAAATTACTTATACAGTGGAGAATTTTGGAATAAAATCAATTTTGACACTGTTCCAGTGTAAATAATATCAGTTAAACTAAAGCAAGTACACTAGGTGTATCCAAAATAATTCTAGAGATGTCTGAGTAGACACACATTTCTACTAATTATGTAGATAAATACATAAGCAATAATAGTAATATTAATGGACCCTGGAACTAAATATATTACTGCATTCCAGTTCTGTTTTCCTTCAGAACAGGTAGGCCTCACAAAAAAAATGTAAACTTCGTTTGCAATTTACTTATGACTTGTTAAATAAACACATCTACATGTAACTTGGAGGTTGATCTCTTACTGGAAAAAAAAATCTAGATCAAAATATTGTGTGATTTGACCTCTTGCTGGAGAAAAAAAAAAATCTAGATCAAAATATCATGTGATTTTTACCTTTTAATTACAGCACAAGTTTTGAAAAATGAATTAAGTTTTTCATTTAATTCACAATAATTCCATGGAAGTCACTGTAACAAGAAATATTAAAAGTTATAATCTTAGACTAGATCATCAAGAAGGATTAGAAACCTATGGAAAATACTGATAGAACTACTAGAAATGATGAAAATTAAGGCATATAAGTATTTGTAATTCAAATCAACCTGCAATATGAATGCCAGAAAGCTGGAATTAGATGGATATTTCCTCAATGTCAGAATATTCTGTAACTGTCAGGATACAATAAGGATATCATAATTTCTAAAAGGATTCAGTACTGTCCAAGTCAAAATAAGATATTAGATGGATGAACGAATTAGATTGAATCATTGTGACTAGCTTTTTTAAAATAAGCAAAAGTGGTGTCTCCTGTTGAGAAAATATTTTAAATATGAGCTATCACAAGTGGCCTTTAATTGTTTGTTGTCAGTTTCTGCATGTCGAAGTTGTAATATCCAAAGTGAGTTTCACAAGGGCAGTCCACACTGAAGAGCAAACAAATTGACTTGAAATTGGAACAATGTAGAAAAACCAGCCTTCTGAAAAATCAAGCCAAGATTTTGAAGCTGAGCACTCAAATTAGATAACACTTGCAGAGACTGACATCCTTTGTGCCTTGCTGTCTTCTTTGCAAAATGGGGATAATTCAGCCACCCAGTCTGATCATCATTACCAATAATGTTTGTGATTCACTCTACTATTTGAGTTAAACAATATTAAAATTGCTAAGGAAGAGATTAATTGTGTTATATTTTGGTGATGATAAACAAACACTTAGGACAGCACAGTGATAAGGAAGATGAAAGAAATGTTGAATTAATTCACTGAATGAAGCAATAAGGCATAGTCATACCTATGCATGGAGTGTGAATTAAAATGGTACAGCCAGGCACCATCATAATCTTAAACTGGGCTGCCTAGAAGGATTATGGAATATTGTGGTGGGTTAACCTACTGGTTGCTGGGTATCCACTAAAAGCTAGGCTCTCACTCCCACTTCTGAGCAGGACAGGGAGAGAAAAAAAAGATGAAAAAAGCTCGTGAACTGAGAGAAAGACAGGGAGATCACTCACCAGTTACCGTCATGGGCAAAACAGACTCAACTTGGGGAAGAGTATTCTAATTTATTGCAAATTAAAAATAGAGGAGGATTGTGAGAAACAAAATCAAGATTAAAAATGCCTGTGAGACTCCCCTTTCCTTCCCAGGCTTAACATCACTCCTGAGTCTTCTACCTCCTCCCCCCCAGGAATAGAACAAGGGACGAGGGAATGGGGGTTATGGTCAGTTCATAACATTTCATCTCTGCCACTCCTTCCTCCTCATACTTTCCCTCTGATCCAGCATGGGTCCCTCCCACGTGATACAGTCCTTCATGAACTGCTCCAGTGTGGGTCTCTTTCACAGAACACAGTCCTTCAGGAATGGACTGTTGCAGCATCGGTCCCCCATGGGTAATGGCTCCTGCCAGAAAGACTTCCTGTGTGGGTTCCTCTCCATGGGCTGCAATTCCTGCCAGGAGCCTGCTCCAGCATGGACTCTCTACAGGCTGCACCTTCCTTCAGGGCACATCCGCCTCCTGAGTGGTGTGGGATCCTCCACGGGCTGTAGTGTGGATATCTGCTCTGCCATCAGCCTCCATGGGCTGCAGGGAGACAATCTGCCTGACCATGGTCTTCTCCACAGCCTTCAGGAGAATCTCTGCTCTGGCACATGGAGCACCTCCTCCCCCTCCTTCTTCACTGACCTTGGTGTCTGCAGGGCTGTTTATCTCACATTTTTCTCACTCCTCTATCAACTGTTGCACAGGGTTTTTTAATCCTTTCTTAAATATGTTATTATAGAGGCTCCACCAGCTTTGCTTAGCTTTGGCCAGCAGCGGGTCTGGTTTGCAGCCATCTGAAACTGTCTGACATGGGGGTAGCTCTCTTTTCTCACAGAAGCCACCACTGCAGCCCTCTTGCTACCAAAACATCACCACATAAACCCAATAAAAATTACCATCATTCAGGTTTTTAAAGAACATTTTGTGAAGACTACATATCATCCATCATCCTCAATTATGATACAGACAGATAGCAAAAGATCCTTGGCAACGTCCTGTCTTCAAGAAAGGAAACAGTTAGACTTCTAGAAATAGAAACATAACCTCATTTTCTCATGAACAACTTACATACAGTAGGAGGAGAGACTTTTGTTGCATTACATCTGCAAAGTCCCTCAAGTCTGAGAAGACATCAGAGAACAGCTATAAAGAGAAGTATTTATTCAGCCTGGTGGTTTTGCCTTCTTGTCTTCTTGGAGGCCAAGGTGATTAAATACTTAGTCTTTCAGTCTAAATAGTTCTTCCCTATATGTGGCTCTACTGAGTTTCTTGAAGTTGTGGAAGTCTCTGTAGATTACTCTATAACATCTTTCTCTATTTACTGTTTCAAAATTAAGGGGACAAAATATGCATTAGTTCTTGTCACTAAAGTTTGCTGCATACTGCTTAAATGATATTGACTGGAAGATGACAGCAAGTATGAATGAGCCCATGATTTCTGGTCTATGGTAACGGGTGGCTTAGACTGCTAGCCATTGGGGCAGTTATACAGGAGACTGCTTACACAACTTTCATGGTAACTAACTGTAACTGTAGCCCCCCAAAAGATATCATACACATCTATTTTTTAAACATATTGAAGGAGGACTATGAAAAATAAGTCAGAAATAGAAACAAAGTGTAATCACGTGGAGTGTTAAAACAACAGTGGTGGCTTACTGAGGTGGCTTAATTCCAGCAGCAATACGTATTTTCAAGTTATTCTTAACACTGTATGATGCTACTTAGCACATTTAAATATAGATGGACATTATATTCAACATTAAGAAAGCAATACAGATTAAGATAATGCAGAATCTAGTATATTAAAACAACTGTTCAGTGTATTATATTAGTCTCACAAAGTCAGTTTTAAGCCCATGAAATTCTCAGGCTTTTTCTAGCACCTGAACATCTGCCTTATTAGAAAATCAGGGCCCAGGTTCTGCATCATTGAAGCAAATAGAAAAATGCCTATTGACATTGTCAGGATTTGTATGGCGATTTCAAAATACTGGTTTAAAGTTCTAGAAGTTCAACTTTTTAGAATGACACAAACACTAGTATTAAGAAATTTTATCTCAGACCAAGAGGCTATTATTGGATTAGCCTTGAAGAACAGAAATCTTCATGTTCTCTTACAGCAGAGCATGGATCAGTGTTGTTAATTGCACTTGGAATGAACATTTCAAATACTCAGATTCTGTTTTGCTCTTTTGATGTAAGCTTGATGACTGATGGTGGGTAGCTTAAGAAGTCTTTTTGGTACTGCTTACCCACAGTTCCTCAGCTAAACATTGTTACCTAAATATGATGTATTTTTATTCTTCCATGAAAGTATGTGGAGCAGAGGAGGGAGTCATATTTACAAAAATATTTAGGATTCCTTGAATATGAGTCCATTGCATTTTTAAGTTTGTATTAATATTTCATATCTGAAGGTAGTCCTGGTTGTGGAAACAGGTGTAATAACAATTCACAATACTTTTGCAATGTCTGTTCCATTTTCAGTGGGTGGAGGGAGTCGGAGAAAGAAGAGCTGTGTAACTCCATCATTTTACTTTTGTCATGCAGTGCAGTAATAGTGCAGCGAAATTGCCATTGCTTCTGTAATACAATTCACCTTACCTTTCACTTCCAGTAAATCAATCTTACTAAGTTGCATTAAACATAATAAGTGCTAGGCTTTTTACACAAGTAGAGAAGACTGTGATTGTCTCAGAGTATTTCCTTTCTACTGTGTTTATTTCCACTGAAGTTAAAACAAAATTGATAAAAAAAATAAAAGCTGAAATAAAAGAAGGAAGGAAGGGAAACATGAATACCAAGCAGAAAACGTTTTGAAAATCAGGAAGCTATGTAGGGAGAGAAGGAAAGTGTAAAAGCAAGAAGTAATTAATATGTAAAGAATAATTATGATACTATCCCTAGTTACAACAAATAAGACAAACCTGCTTGGATCTCAGAATTTATTCTAGTAAGAAGGGAGGCTGGAGAGCTGTTGTGGAAGCCGTGTCCTCTGTTGTAGCTTCTACTCTTTCTAAGTGCTGTAATGATGCTTCCCCTAGTTGGTGTTTTCTTCAACACCATGTGGACAAGTTACATCCCCCATAGCATCTGGGTGCTTTGCAGTCTTATATGTATGTTTTCACAAGGCTATCTCACCATCTTGCAGGTAGGAGACGGAGTGCAACAAAGCCGCTGATTATAGCATCGGAAAGTTGGAGAAATTGTACCCTTGAGAGTGGCTGTCCTCATCATTTAGGCTCAGGGGAACCAGCAGGGAAACATACTTCCAGATGGTTGCACAAGTACCTTCTACGCAGAGTGAAGAGAGTGAGGTGGGAGAAGGAACAGCAGGCACAGAGAAGAAGTCGGCAGCAGGGTGTAGAGTCCAGCTCCGCTCTTTCTATTAGCTGTACACCTACTGCCCACACGGGTCTCTGTGTTGAGTTGCAGACTCCTGGATTTTGACATTGTTATTGAAAACAGATCAAGGGCACACCTTTGTTTTCAAGTCAGAGAGGAATGTATGCGAAGTGCTTAGCTCTCTTGAAGCGATTTTTGGGAAGGTATCTGAATTTCTAATGATGCAAGTTTCTGAGGACAATTTGGACTGACAGCTTTTGGGAGTGAGGTAAAGTTCTTCCTGTTGGGAGCAGAATGAGAAAATAATGTTTGTGTGAGGTACATTTCACCCAGTTTTTATGATTTAGCCTAGAAAAGAGAAATAAATTTATATAAATTATAAAGCTCAAGAAAGCTAGAGAAACAAACCATCTTTCTACAATTCTTCACCTTATTCTTTATGAACTGCTATTGTGCTAGGAAGAGATACTATGCAATAAGCCACAAAGCAATAACAGTTCCATTTCCCTCTTCCAAATTTTTCCCTCTTTGGCAGCAGAAGTTATTTTTGAACAACAAAATCCATTCTGTGATCTTAATAACATATGCTTCTATGACAGCGTGATATTATGAAAATGACTTACAGTTTCAGTAGGAGCTGCAAGCATGCAACACCTCTGAATATCCATCTGGTTTTTAACTTTAAAAGGAGAAATTAAGTGCCCACTGCTGAACTAAGTGCCCACTGCTGAACTATTGCAAATCAAACGTGCACCAGTTAATGAATTAGAAATCTATCTTCTTTAAATTAGGGACACTATGTGCTATAAAGCCACAATCAAATTCACTTAATTTGCACTATGCAAGATCAGTATCATAGGTTAGAAACTGTATCATAGGTCGGGCTTGCATTCTGAATCGATAGCCCTCCTTTTTCATATACTAGTCACAGAGAGGGGTATGAGAGAAGAAAAATGATTAATATTTCTATTTGAGAGATAACATAAAGACTAAGGCGTATAGGAGGTATTCTTTACAGTCACCTTAGGATATGATTCAGAGTCTAAAGGTTATGACCTGATTTTTTTAAGTTGTCACTGGAAACACGTGTTCCCAGAGAAGATTCAGAGCACCCATGTTAGAAGCCTAAAGTTGGCCCTATAAGTACTTATTCACTTCCCTGCCCAATCTTCAACCTCATCCAGTTTCCAAGAAGGAAACAACGAAAAAGCTGAAACAAATACCTGCGATGGGAGCATTTCAGTCATCCTTGTTTAATGCTGTGTAATTCAGACTATTTATCAAAAGGTCTCCTGAAATACCTGGAATATCCATCAAAAGGTCTCCTGGAATACCTATACAATTGTTGGGAACTCTGTCTTTAAAGGCTGTGGTACTGTCATGCAGTGCAAAAACTGCTGCAAGACACAGTGCGAATCAAATAGAAATCCTTTGTTAGTGTTAACAAAGGGGTTCTCTGTCATCATCTGGGTATGGAGTTATTTCTGATACTTTAAGTATGACTTGAACTAAAAAGCTTAAAAATAATCAGCCAAGCTACAGATCCATTTTAATCTAGGTTTCCAATAACCCAGTCACACAAAAGGGTTTCGATACCTTGGCTGCCTTTAGAGCAGCATATATGCTATATTGTCCTAACAGACTCAGAAAATAACTGCCCCAGTCACTCATACACATAGTTAGTACCTCAGCAAATACCTGGGCCTCAGAAATCAAAAGCAATGGTTCAGTCCCTTCAAGTCCCAAAACAAGTCAAATTGTAATAGCTCATATTGTGTTTCTGTTTAAAATAGCATTGATTTTGCCTCCAGAGACAAAATTAATGTGGAAAAATGTAATCTATCGCTCCTCAGGAAAAGAAATGCTCCAGTCTCTGAATCTGATCCTCATTTTCAGCACTCTGACAGACAAACAATAATGTTTTCCCTGAATATGTGTTCATAATTGTATTGGGTTGGAATGGCAAGGTTTTGATAGCATGGGGGGCTATGGGGGTAGCTTCTGTGAGAAGATGCCAGAAGCTGCCCCCATGTCTGATAGAGCCAATGCCAGCCAGCTCCAAGACGGACCCGCCGCTGCCCAAGGCTGAGCCAGTCAGCGATGGTTGATAGCGCCTCTGTGATAACATATTTAAGAAGGGGGAAAATACTGCTGCAGAACAACAACCAAGAGAGAGGAGTGAGAATATGTGAGAGCAGCAACTCTGCAGACACCAAGGTCAGTGAAGAAGGAGGGGGAGGAAGCACTACAGGCCCTGGAGCAGAGATTCCCTGCAGGCCATGGTGAAGACCGTGGTGAGGCAGGCTGTCCCCCTGCAGCCCATGGAGGTTGATGGTGGAGCAGATATCCACCTGCAGCCTGTGGAGGATCACATGCTGGAGCAGGTGGATACCTGAAGGAGGCTGGGACCCCATGGGAAGCCGGCACTGGAGCAGGCTTCTGGCAGGACCTGTGACCTCGTGGAGAAAGTGTTGTGGTTGACCTAACATACACAGTCTTTACATATGTCCTAATTTTAATTTACTTCTGTGGTTGGTTTGTTCTTTTAATGTGCCATGCTAATCCACAGATGGTCAGTTCTCTGCCAAACTATTGTTCCTTTACCTTAACTTGGAGGCATCATTACTCTGGGAATGATATAAGAGTTCATCTTGCATAAAGAATCAAATATTTATTTCTTGCTGAGAAGCAAAGAAATGTCAATCATGATGGCATTTTTAGTATGATGTCAACATCTCAGACGAAGTCTTACATGTGTTGAAGTCAGAGTTCAATGGGAAAAGAACCTGTCACCTGTCTCACAGTCAGTGATGCCTTCTCTTATAACTTTGACTGGTTTAAGTGGTGTTACACAAAAGTACTGGGGCAGTGGCTTTTATTATCATTATTTCTGAGTGAAATCATTATGAACATTCACAAAACATAATTATAGAGACTCCCTTTGATATGTAGGTGTTGCATTTCAGAAGTCCACAGTTGATATTGTAGACATGATAGAATTTTCTGGAGGTAGACTTGACATAAATGCAAAGACACGCTTTTCCTTGGAATTTGTCAATTTTAATTTTTCTGTTTTTTTTATTTTATTTTGAGTGAAAATAATTTTTTTGGTTTATTTTCACTGTATGAATTTATGTCACTTTACAAGAGTAAAGTCACATACCATTTAGGAACTGTCATTTTTACCACAGAAAAAAATTATTTATAACTTAGCTGTTGAGAGCTGACAGTTTTAGAATTTTGAAGTTTAGACTTAGGACTCTCAGACAAACATACCCATCTTTCACACATTTCAGTCACATTTAGATTGGCAAAGAAACAGAATTCTAGAAATATGGAAAACATAGCAAAGGATTACCGATCTTGGTCCAGAGGCTTTCTAGCCTTTGTTGCTGCATAGGTTATACTGCCATGCACAGCATAAAGAAAGAAGTATATTAACAAAACATACTTGTCTTCAAAAAGGTTTGAGTTTTATCAAATATGTGGCTGTAGACTGACAAATACTTCAACAAATTTTCTCTCTTGTATTACTTACCAGTGAAGATGCAAAGCTGACAGCTTAAGACTATTATTTTTTAAAAAATTGTATCTGTTTGAGGGGACTTTCTCATTGTTACTGGGAGAGGAAAGATGGTGAGTGGTAAAAAAAAAAATCAGTAATGTTTTTTAAATTAACTGGCACAAGTCATAAATGTAGCCCCATAAGCATAAGTGTCTTGTTCAAACTGACTGTGAGCTGAGGAACTTTATACCGAGAACATCACAAAGACCAGAACCACACATCATAAACACTCTGATGCAGGACTTTTGTGGATATTTTTATGATAGTTTTAAACATAAACAGCTATAAAACTGCACATAAGATCTCTGGTTTATGAATGCTCTGACAACACATGCAGCTGTTTAGCTCATCCCATTGGTTTTAGAAACGCAAGCATATCTTGTTACTCCAAAATGTTTGGAACATGTTTTTGATAACTGTAGATGTGTTTCCTTTTTTCACAGAAATATAAAAATGCCAGACATGCAAGGTGTCACAGACATGAAGTCAAAGAACCCTGCTCTTAAAGCTTAGAGTTTAAAATCGATTATTAAAAAAAAAAAAAAAAAAGAAAAAAAGGCAAAATTTGTCTCAATTTACAGAAAGGCAACTGAACATGAAGCAGCAAAGGAACGTGTTTGCAACACATGCAAGGAGGATGTAATAGGTAGGGCAACTACCAATGCGTTGACACTGAATCCAGATCTCTACAGTCTTAGATATTTTTCGTTACAAGCTGCATTTCTGAACAGCTGTTTTGTAGCAGCTTTAAACACAAGCATTCTTTTAACTTAAACTTTGGAGTTTGAGCATTTAAAAGAAAAAGGTTTTCAAACATTGATTTTGTTACTGCAACATAGTATTTCAGTGGAAAATAGTCTAATTTGAGGGAAGGTTCTCTTGTTTCTCTTAGTTATGGCAATGATTTTGTCATAGCAACCCCTTGTTCACTGATTTGTTTGTTTGTTTACTGTAAACCAACAGTGAATGACAGAATATAGAGGAGAAAGCTGCTATTCTCCACTAAATTGGAATTATAACTGCTATCATTTTAAACAAAGAAACCATGTTCTGGAGTTTTCCCCTAGGTACAAAAGTGTCTTCTACTAAGTCATGATACACATATTCTAACTAAAGTATGGGAAGAATGAGAATTATTAGCACCAGATTTCTGCTGTTACAATAAATGAGTAGAATGTAGGAGTGTGAGTAAGCTTTCATATTGAACTCCATGGTCTGGATTTCTCTTTTTAAATTTAAACAAACTGCCTCTAGTGTTATCAGTCTTACAGTATTCCTGGTTCAAATACACTACTATGCTTCAATTTGTGTAAAAGTGTAACGCTAGAGAAACCTCTTGTGGAAGGTTAATTTCAAAGTTTTGGTCAACATCCAATTTCAAACTTATTAAAAAATCTAATACCTATTCTATATGGGATAAGAAACAATAATATGATTTCATTTGGCCAATCATGACTAAACATTATAAGTTAAATAGCTGGAATAAATACTTAAACAGCATTTCAGTCATCTGTAATACATTGCAATCTTCCATAGAAATTGCAACAAAGATATAGTGATGTTCATTTTAATTCCTTGTTAATTTCTCTGTGGTAAATAAACATAGACAATAAAATTATCTTAGGCAATGCAGTGTGTAGTTTATTCTTCATATAAAACATTTTTTATTGTGCAATTTAGCAACTACAAAAAAGACAGAGAGAAGAGAGATGAGAGAGAGAGAGAGAGAGGGTGCCGAAGGTTTCTGCCAGCATGAGAATGTACTTGCTTTTCCAGCAGATTGAGGGAGGTAATTTTCTCTCCTGCAATCACACAGTAACCCTCATTAAGAAGTAACATGTTGTTGATCTGCTAAGACAACATGAATTAAAGGAAATGAACAAATAATTCAACCTGTCTACTAAATTATTAAGATTAATGCTTAAATTGCTTTTAATGACTAAATGGTAACAAAGTGTACCAAAAAACACGTTTCAATAAAAGACTAAACAATTTAAACTGAATCAGCAGTAAAACCAACGCAACACACCAGTTGACATAAATCAAGTGTTATATTGCTTGTTTCTGCAGTACACTGAAGTTAATTGGTAGAAATGTTTGTTTTCAACACCTTTGTAAATATAGAAAGTTACAAGCAGTAAGGTTAACATCAGTCTTGAGCAGCACAATATCTCATAAAATGCTGTTAATGCAGAGAGTTAGTTGAAAAACTGAAGACCAAAAGCAGAATTGTTGCATTTCAGCAATACATTTATATGTTTTTTTAATATACAAATTTTAAAAAGACACCTGCCATCTATTACGAGAGAAATGAAACTAAATTGTCACCAGCTCTCAAAGTGCCTTCCACAGTTTTCCAATTAAAAACCAACCATGACATATCAAAGAAGTAACTTATGGCCTAAAAAAATCAATGGCAAATCAGATGTCATTAGCTGTTTTATTTATAGGTCCATCTTTCTTGTGGTTTCACAGCAAAAAGGGGAAGACAGAGAGGGAAAGGTAAGGGGACATTAATGCAAATCATGGTTTTATTTTCCTTGCATATCTACTTACGTGCTTTCAAGGAAAGTGGGGAAAAGAAGAAAGAATGATGACAGGGAAAGTAGGTGTCATTACTCTAGGCTAAGAGTTAATTCCAGGAATCAGTGCATTTGGTCACCAAAACGTGCAAAGAGTCCTGGCAGTTCTTACATAATCTAAATGAACAAAATATGCCACTGTATCACTTCTATAATCAAGATGATAAAATGTTCTGGTTTACACTCTAAAAAAAGAAGGCAAATACTGCTAACCTGCAAATGACCATGGAAATATAGACTATAATAATTATTCACTTTATAATTTACAAAGATTAAATAATTTCTGACCTTATGTGACATTTAATTTGATTAGCACTATATATTTAAAAGCAGTAACTCCATGATAAAGAGAAAATATTCCTCTTGAATATCACAATGAAAACTAATTCTGTCCTGAGCATGACTTTTGACTCAAAATGACATTTTACTAATGTCATGTCATCTGTATTACTCTGGTCCCTGCTTTTTTAATTTTTCATGTATTCAGACTTGATCCAGGATCTGAATAATTGCATGTTTCACTATAAGCAAGGTAGTGATATTGTGCCTTATTATCAGTCTTTGATCAAACTGAAGAAAATGCATTGCGGAGATTTGCTTTTTAAAAGAAAGAGGGGAAAAAAATCTTTACCTTGTTATAAAATAATATCCAATAAACTAAGAAACTTTAGAAGAACAAATTTATCATCATTTGTAGCTTGTAAATTATAACGAGTTGAATAAAACAACAGAAAAAAAGAAAAAAACAAAACAAAACCAAACTTATGTCGTCTCAGCATTAAAAAAAGAAAAAAGTGATTTCCCTCAGCTAAATTTAATATAGCTATTTTGGGTCCTGCAAACAATTCAGCCAAGGGAGTACTAGAGTATAGCATAGCTTCCTGAGGGTTTATCCAGGACATTGGACAGATTTTACATATTACTACCATAAATTACTATTAAAATAATTGATGCAGTTAGCTTAACATTAAATCAGATATATCCATATAAGCTTCAGTTACACCTTTAGATTTTATTGCATTCATATCTAAAGTCTAATTATTTCAGACATTTCTAATATTTCCCAAAAGACCTTTCATAGAGCCATCTGATTCCAAGAATATACAGTTTCACTGCAAGTCTGTCCTCAGCCTGTGCCTTTACCTTGGCTTATAAGATTGTGGGCTACTGTTGATCTGCAAATATAAGTTCAAGTCAGGTACATTCCTCCCCTGAGTGTAGCATACACCAGATTTAGCTGTAAAACAGTGATCCTTGTTGCCACCTCCCAGCTGAAACTAGTACAAGCTCTTATCCACCAGATAGCCCCAGTGCAGAGCCCTCAAGTTGTTAAAGATGTGTTTGACTAAGCTCTGAAACACAAGTATTCATACAGCTAATACTAGCCCCCCCCAGCCCCCACACCCTTTTTCAGCTTTCATACCTGACTCTCATCCTGCACCTTGTCCTGCAAAAGGCTTAGGCTGGGGTGCTATCGGGAGTACTAAAGCAGAAGTCAGTTTAATTTGTGTATGCGTGACAAACCTGGCCTTGAGTTCTAGTTCATGCAAGAACCTGTCTAGCAATATAAACACACCAAACATTGTCTAATACATGTAATAGTGTCATGTCAGATATTTCCATGCTGATTTATGCTACAGCTCAACTACTGAGACTTCTGAATTGCAGAATAAGCTAAAGACAGCTAACAAGTTTAAGTCACTCCTGTTTCATAGCACTGCTTTTCTGCACACTTAGATATATGAAATTTTCCTTCCTAGGGACTAGGGTAGCAGCTCACCCAACCATAAAGGACTTCTTTTTCAGGTTTTTTCCTTGTTTTACAGTGAAATATTAAACATATTCCCACTGTTTCCTACATGTTGTCATTATTGAGGCTAGCAGTACCATCAGCTTCAGGCTCTGGTTTCAAAACAGAAACACTTATAAGGTGCCTTGACTTGACTTATTATTCTTCCTCAGACTAAAGCTACACTGCTTTCAAGATTTTTGTTAAAAGCAGTAAAAATCAAGTAATTCTTTCTCTTCATTTCAAATGAGTTCTAACAAAACTTCAGTACAAAACCTCAGCTCCATTCACTAGGGCTCAGATGTATTGTTGAAAATCTCAGTAATGACTCCTGTTCAATGTAGAATTTTTCATGACTCACTGACCTTTCAAAAAAATCCAGAATCAAATGTGATCCTCTGTATACATTAACATCAAAACCACCCACAAATCACAACTTTGCATGGCTTACACGTGAAACAAAAAGAACACTGTTGTTTGGAGATTTGTTTTGCCTGTAAGCGTATGATTAAATTCCAAATTCAAAACAGAACTCTCAGTTTGCAAGTTCATGTAGATCAAAATTGACAAACGATTTGCATGGATTCTCAGGATGTAGGACTGCAGAATTTTGCATATCAGGTTCACAGGATGTCACAGCGTGACTCGTCAGGATTATGCGAGGACAACAGCCTTCCTCAGCTGCTGCAGCAGCTCTTTAGAAGTGACAGGCTGACTGAGTCGTGAAAGCTGCAGAAACCATAGCCTACTTGAAGAAGGGACCTAATATTTGAAACTAACTGGCAGGGTGAGTTGGTTTTCTTTATGTTTTGTTATGTTTTTGTGGAGTGCATTGTCTTCATACATAAGCCAAAGACACCCCATTGCTTTCCTCTCTTTGGGGCTTTTGACAGGAGAGCACCTACACTGAATCAGGAAGTCAGCTGGAACTCAAACAAAAATGCATTTTGAACTTTTCTTCCCAGACTAATAGCTGAATCTAATTCTCCCCCTCTACTCCGCTCTCGTGAGACCGCACCTGGAGGACTGCGTCCAGCTCTGGGGCCCCCACCATAAGAAGGACATGGACCTGGCCCAGAGGAGGGCCACAAAGGTGATCAGAGGGTTGGAGCACCTCTTGTGGATGAAGACAGGCTGAGAGAATTAGGGTTGTTCAGCCTGGAGAAAAGAAGGCTCCAGGGAGACCTTATAGCAGCCTTCCAGTACCTGAAGGTGCTGAGGGACATGTTTTAGTGGTGGTTTTGGCAGTCTTAGGTTTATGGTGGGACTAGACGATCTTAAAGGTCTCTTCCAACCTAGGTGATTCTATGATTCTATGAAAGGGGGCATATGGGAAAGACAGGGAGAGACTCTTTATCATGGAGCGTAGTGATAGGATGAGGGGTGGCAGTTTTAAACTGAAAGATTTAGATTAGATACTGGGAATAAATTCTTCACTGTGAGTGTGGTGAGACACTGGAACTGGTTGCCCAGAGAAGCTGTAGATGTCCCACCCCTCGAAGTGGTCAAGGCCAGGTTGGATGGGGCTTTGAGCAACCTGGTCTAGTGGGAGGTGTCCTTGTCCATGGCAGGGGAGTTGGAACTAGATGATCTTTAAGGTCCCTTCCAACTCTAACCATTCTATGATTCTATTACTATTATTTTGAATTTAAACTGCCTAATCATACAGTACCTTCTACAAGAAAGATCCATTATCTGAAGATAAGAATAACTTACTTTGACCACAGACAATTCCTTTCTGTACTGCAGCATTGGCTGACTAAGTTGGTTGAGGTACATTTTAATTGCAAAAGCTAGGCAGAATCTGAACTGAAAAACAGTTTGAGAAGGACTTTTCTTAAAAAACAGCTGAATGTGAGCTATTATTTTGAGGCATTTTTAATCTAAACCAGATATGAATCAAAAAGAGTTCATCATTGCTAGTAAATCCTAACAATTATATGGAAACTTGACTTTTTAGTAATATGGAGTAATAAATGTGCATCCGTGACCTGAACAGCTGGCACTGAGGACTTAACATTGACACTGCATATGCTTCAAATGATAAAAACCTGCTTCAGACCAGCCTAGACCTTTGGACAAAATGCCCCATAGAAGCATGAGTGCACTAGGTGCATGCCTGGTACTCATCTGTCCATTTAGTTTCACCTGAAGGGAATCAAGGCCACAGTCTTGAAATCTGTTTCATGATTTTACCCAAAGTAGGATTCACAAGAGTAACCAGCATACTTACTTCTCCAAGTCCTAACCATAATGCTACTGTAGGTGCCCTCACTGTTTGCTAAGGTCTGCCAGGTAATTCAGTGTTTCAGTTGTTCCCCCTGCTCTCCCTTGGCACTTGATCCGCTAGCATTTCCATACCACCGCCGTGAATACTCACTTCTGAAACATGAAGCATTGCAGACCTCAGATGAGTTGTAAATATTCAGTAAGTGGGAATTGCACCTACCTGAGGTAAACTGAGTTAAATTTCCTTTAAGAAATGGAGAACAGGTCAGAGGTAGCAGCTACGTCTTTAATTCTGACTCTTCTATGTTTGAAACCATGGCATTGCTGCTGGCAGCTGGGTCTTGAAAGAACCTGTTGCAACCATTACTGTGTGCTTCTTTCCTATCTCCATACTGATAGACTGTGCTGCAAATAAATGTCTGTTTCTGCATTTCTGCTCCTTCTTTCATGGGCATAAAATCTGGGGGTTTATTGTAATCTCCTTTTTCACTGGAATCTCCTCCTTGCACTCTCAAAACAGCATTTTAGCTCCTCTGCTCCTCTGTGTCATATGCCTTGGACAGCTGAAGAGAAGCAGAAGTGGTGAGGTAGAGACACGTGTACCGGCGCTGCTCCTACAGAAAAGTGGGAAATGGGGCTACAGTCCCCTCCTGGCTGTAACTCCATGCTGATGGGCCTTTCCCTTTCTTAATGCTCTATTTTCCAGTATAAATCACATCCTGCATTTAATATGTCAAAAGAAATAGATACGGATTTGAATTTTTTCTCAGACACGTTGGTATGTACTTGACAGCAATGGAGCTAAGAGAAACAATTTGCTAAATGAGGCAGATGGGAATATCACTATATACTTAATATTCAGCAGTGTGCTTCTTAAAGCACAAAATAGCAGCACGAAATAAACTTTGATGACATGCAATTAATTCACTTACCTGCAGGCAGTAATGCAACAAATAAACTAATTCAGTTCTTATTAGGGCCTTAAACTTATGGTGAGTTTTTAGTTCATTTAATTAATACTTAACAAATGGCCTGCAGTTAGGTAAATCACATCACAGCAAAGCGATACCAACTGGCATTTATTAATCCATTTACTGATGCTTACTTAACATCTTTTAAATGATTTTGTTAAAAAAACATGATAAACATAACCATCTCTTCTGGCTGTTCTGATTTATCAGAAATTTTCTTTCAGTGGTCTTACCTGAGTCCTTCTTTCAATGACATGTCTTCCTATTGGAAACTTCTTGGTTCTGCTTTTATATCTGGCCACAGCTATATTTGATACCAGTCTTTCAAAGTTAAAGAAATCTTTCAAAATTTTGCAGCAGATATTTTATATTTTATATGATTATTCATTATAATTTCCTAGGTAAACTAGTTTGCCATCACCCAACTTTTTTTAAAGACTATGGAGCTTGACTGGCTTTTAGTTTCCATAATTTTCTGTTAAGGAGAAAAAAACCTCAACTATTAAAAGTTATTTATTTTGTTTTCTGTTCTTAATATCATTTTCCTGTAATTAATTAGTACTCAGCCCATACATTTACACATTACAATTGACTATCTCCTGCCTCTTTCACAGAGAACACAATTTCCTGCAGCATTTTGGTTAGCAAGGCATATTTATGACTTAGAAATTACATTGCCACAAATGATGAAAACTTGCAAGAGGAAACAGCTAGACCCTGTACAACAAAACCTGCTCTAGCTTAAAAAAACCTTTTCTGTGTTTATGGCAATGAGGGAAGTGATTTGTTCTACTTAAAGTAAAAGCAAGTTCAGCATTTCAGCAAGGGTTTTTTTTTTTCTTTCTTAACTGATGTACAGTTTATCTTTACTGAGTTAAGAGGTGAAAAAAGTGAGCGCTTGACTCAGCTTATGCATAGCAGTATATTAGAGAGAGAGGGCTGGAAAACTGAAATGTATTTGGTGGATTTCCCTCCTTCAGCCCATCCCTCACTGTCAGAAGTAGTGCGTTGCATTAAAATGATTCAATACAGAAATGATCATCTAGACTTTGGTCCAGTGTACCCGAGTTTCAAAGCAACACCATTGTATAGAAAATGAAGTTTGGGGACACTATGTAATATATGCAGACCAGTGTCCATGGGTTGAATAACTAAATAGAACAAATCTTTGTGAATCAGACATTAACGTCAGTCACCAGATACCACCAAAGTTCACGTTTCTACTAAAAACAGTCCTGTCAGTTGAAATAAGAAACTTTGTGGTCTCATACACTATTTATTGTAAATATGGACAACAAAATCAAGCCTTTAATAACTCTTTTTTTCTAAATATATAATGGGATTAAATAGTGTTTATTCTACCTGTAATGTGCATAGATATGCATATGTACGTGCATCTATATATCTGTCTCCGCAGGAATTCAGGGAATGAGAAACTTGATGGAAAACATAGGGAACATAATTCAAGAATGTACTGTGTCCCAGTTAAGAAAAAATACCCACAAGTGTGCATTTACATTCCTCTCTCTCTGCAGTAAGTACACACTTTTTTGTTGAATGATGTTTTGCCAGCCTTCTTGTGATTTACTTCAATCATCATAGAATTATTTGGATCCCTTTAAACATTTATCGAAGTTACTTTTATAGAGTTACATGTATATATACAGTTTTAGGTACCGTATACCATAATTAAGACTTATTTGCTGAGGCTTACTTGGTAAAATATGATGTTTACAGTAGAAGCTAAAGCAGCTGCACTGTAGCTGTTCTACTGAATAAGATCGCTTCAGGGTGAAGATAGATGTTTTCTTTTTCTTCCCTCCCACCCACCTCACCCAAACTTGTTCTTTCTAACTGCTGGTGTACTTTTTTTTGTAGTTTTTATCTAGCGTGATGGGAGCAGGGAAGGCTGAACCTTTGGGATAAAAAAGCTCCACTAATCTCCAGTACAACTGTACCGAAAGAGTCCCCTGTAACTAGTATGATGAGTGTTCAAGACAGACATCTGCTCGAATGCTATGATTTATCTTTTGTTATTACTCGTTCATTGTCTTCAAAGATTTGTGCAAAGAAATATCCAGAAAAATATCACTCTAAGGAGGCAGGTGACAAATTGTGGCAGCGGTCATTGAGATGCTATGCAACCCTCTGTTCAGTGTGTTCCCGCTCAGCAGAGCTACACCAGCAATCTATCAAGGACATCTCTGTCACTTTGCACAGACCGAGAACGGGAGCAGGAGAAGGAAAGGCTGGGGGCGGTTCCACCCTGGCACTTTTCTGCAGAGTTTCCAGTGTCTCTGCCTGTCTCTATGCCAGACTCCTATCCGAAAGAGTCATGATACCATAGTGTCTTTACAGAGGACAAAATGCAACAGAGATGAGCAATACAAATCCATAGATATTTTAATGAGCGGTATATTACCTCCAGCAGAACAAAAAATCACTGCATTTTTTGACCGACTATAAAAGATGCATATATGATGAAACAATGCAATTTCTAGACACACCTATTGGTTCTCACTTCAGGCAGTGAAAAAAATGAAATCAGTTTTAGTGTATGGACTGACACTAAACACACTTTGAAAGTTCTAAAACTTACTCCCTTCCCTCAGTCACATAGCTTCAGATAAAGATTATCACTCAAATGGCTGGTTGGTCATATTCTCTAAAGATGGTATACATGAAGACACCACAACAACTGGCCTGCCTATGCATGCTTAGCACATAGAAAGCTATCAGAAGAGAAGATGCCCAGGAAAAAGATGGCAGTAATATCATGTTATTTAAATAATCATTCATAGTCAAGTCACATTTTTTGGTGTCAGCGAGAAGAACAGCTTTTTAACAGGAAATCTGCAAGAAGAGAACTGTGGGAAATCAATTTGCCATTCAAGCATTATTTCATATCTTTATTCTTAAATCATTATTTTAAGGTGTTTGTGTTAGAAAGGCTACCTTTTATTTTGATAATCCAGTTTTTAGTCATGTTAATAAAGCCATGTAATTCTGTTCCTCTTTATCCCATGCCTAGAGTAATTACTTATGTTGACATGAATGGGAAAATAATTTACCAATAAGTTTAATTCAAAAATCCCAAGACAGATTCATTTCTTGTTTATACATAGTGTAACACATTGGATATGTGAATAGCAAATACTTGTTGTCATGCTTAAAGAAATACAGACGATATCAGCATGAAAACATAACTCTAATATTAGTATAAACATTTATCTTTAGTGGCAGACTTGTGTATTTATTTACTTGCTAATTTTATCTGCTGGAATGTCTGTTAGGAAATTAGACATAGGACTACAAGGAACATACAAGCTTTAAAAAATGCAATATCTTTTTGATAGTGAAGTTGCTAAGCAATTAGAAAGGTCTAAACTACATTTTTCAGATCAAAAAAGAGTTTGGACTACACATCCATTTTCTGTAACTAAACCTCAATTTTTAAGCCTCTCTTTTTTCTGGTTGAGTTATCATGGGTGTGCGAAATACTTGAATACTGACTTTTCAGTCACTTTTCCTCTTTTCTCCAGAGAAAATAAATTAAAAAAAGAGTTGAATTTTACAATCTCATCAATACTGTTAATAAATAGATCAAGTGGGGCAAAAAGTGTGTTTTCTATATATGTGAAACCTTTGTGGTGAATTTTGAACTCTCTTCACATGTCTGCTTCTGCAAAGCTTTAAACATCTATACTGGAAAGGTTATTTACTTTTCTATGAGATCTGGAGTTTGTACTATCCATATATATATTTCCAGCAGATTTTGTTACACAGAGGAGATAACCATGATCATTTCAGTAAATGAAAAAGATTTTATTGTGTTAATTTGTTCTAATCATCGCCCTCAAATGACAGGTTCCAATTCCGCCTTTAGTTTTAAAGAGCAGCTCACTTCTGACATGAGCAATAGAAGTTGGATGTGGGTCAAAGAGTAAAGATAGGCAAAGGCTTTCTGTGCGAGCAAGGATATGGCAAATGCAAGAAGAACCACACTGAATCCGTGGGCAATTTAAGCTGCAACAAAAGGAGCTACAAAGGTCTTGACTTATTTCATTACATTTTGTACTAAACAGACAAGTAAGCATCTTGGGTGCTCTCTCATCATGAAGAACTGGCAAGATCAGCAAATAAGACTTCAAAGAGACAATCGATTTTCCTGTTTCTTTTTCTGACTCTTGGACAACTACTCCTAATGTTGGAGCTTCTAATTATTTGCAAGAGGAAATTCAGCACTTGAGTGTGATTTGGATAACAGTAGTATATTTTGAAATACAGCAGTTCTTTAAAGGCAAATAGCCATGGATGTGGATCTAATGTTTACATTGTTAGAGCTGCTCTGATAGTGAAAAAGATTTGTGGGTTCTACAAGATATGCTGAGAAGGAAGTCAAAGCCATATACATCTTTTGAAATATATAAGGAAGGTGTCATGCCTCAGTTCATTAAACAGTTTATCCAGCACTGTGTGGTATACAACATTTTCTGACGTATTTTAAGTATCTACATTTGAAGATGTGATGCAAAGTTGTGACCAAGGGCCACAGTAAAATTTTTAACAGTAGTTTATGTTAGCAAATGGAACTCACTGACAAAGGAAATGCAATTAATTATGTGAAATATACATGAAATATACATATATGCTTAAGCACTAACTTACAGAAACACCAGTTCTAAAATTTCATTAATGGGATGCATTTATCCTTGCTAATCTAAAAGAATTTAAATGACATCCTAAGAAGGGATGTGTACACACGTGGTGGGTAGAGACAGTTGCCTACCTGAAGAGCTCAGACCCCCAAAAGAACCAAAAGTTCTGTTTGAACTGTTCTGAAACAGCTATTTCTCAGCTGAGATAGAATTTAGAAAAAAATATCAGAAAACCTTAATATGCAGTGATATCATAGGTATGCTTAAAATTCTATGCAGCATATAAATTAAAAATATGATTTACTGTAAAGAATGCTCCCAAACAAAACATTTTAGCCAAGCTTTTTTAACATTTTGCATTTGCCATTTATCTACTAAGATGATTGATGATATGCTCACACAATACAACTCTTGTTTTTAACATTGAGGGTTGTGACAGTACTTCACTAGGCAATTGCAGTCTAAAACTGCAGACTTTTGATCCTATATCCCACATACATAGGGTCTTAAAAGTTTCATAGTCATGCTGATTTATAGGGCGTGATCAAGGATAGCAGTCCCTGTGCTAATTGCTATGCATACCTGTAAAAGTCTCCTATTTAAATGGAACACAACAATAACAACCACCAGAGGTCAAAACATATCCTGAAATTGAACTCTGCTTCAAACATATTTTCAGAGTAAATTAGGAACACACTGGAATTCTTCTGACTCGCTTCACACTCTTCACTTGATTGGACCACAGGATTGTTAGTAAGGATAAGCAGCCACCATCAAGAAATAAAGGATTTGTTAGAGTGGTCTTGGGAGACCTTTTTTTTCCTCATTTTTTCATGTAACCTTGTTGATTCTGATAAAGTTTGTTGACAGAATGGACACATATAGTCAGATCAATAAATGTAGAAAATTTGGTCCAAACATATCCTTGATTTTTTGTTTGTTCGTTTGTTTGCTTGTCATGTAAACAAATCAAATAAAAGCACCTCAGGAATACACTTGGCTAAAAAGACACATGTGAATTAAGAATGTCTTCCTTCCGTGGCTCCCTTTTGTTGCCATGGAAATCTTCTTTCTTTTGAAAGTACACTTTTGCTGCTTGACCTTAGGGACAAGTACACGTGACAAAAGCTATAAAAGTTGCTTTGGTGTTTACGTTGCCTGTAATAAATTATCTCCACATTTCAAAATATTAATGGCAATGTATTAAAATACTAAAAATTCAAACCACAGGTCCTTTATATGCTTTACATGCATAATAACACACACATACTCTAATGATGGCCAGGTTTACCAAGACACTAGTTCAGATACTTTAATTCATATCAATAGTAGCTGATTTCTGCAAGCCAGAAAGGAACAATAAACCTGGGACATCTCTAAAACTGTCTCATTGCAGGGATGCAAATGGAGAAAGAAACGTTCTGTCATTATTCTTTTAGAAATAAAAATGTTTTAGAAATAAAAATGTTATTTATGAACTTTTTCCTCATGTAAAAGGCATGGACTGGAACAGATATTCCACAGGTTGGTCGTATTCTTAGGGGAAGCTGAGAAGAATATACTTAATTGCTACTTGTTAAGTGAAGGAGGATGGGAGGAAAGAAGTATTACACATATTCTATTTGTGATTAATGAAAGCAATTCTGTAGAGTTCTCGGAGAGTCATTGTGAAAGTTCAACAGGCTGAATTGACAGCACTTGCAACAATGTTATGTCATCAGATACCCTAGCTGGATAGTCAATCAATTATTTGGCAGTTTCAAAAGAATTTTAAAGGAAAAAGGGATAAGATTTCCTATTGCTTCTTCTCCTCCATCCACCTTTCTCCCATATCCTTCTTTTTAAATACAGCACTTCTGAAGCACAAACTGAAAGAAGACAGCAAAGAAAACAGAAAAAAAATGGAAAGGGAGATGAAGACAGGATACTATCAGACAGACACCAAATATTGGAACTTTATAAGAAGGAATATGTTTGAAAGGGTTAAATGCCCAACAATTCTTGACTAAGGCCTTACTGTGATACACAAAAGCTCTACTTGCATCTTTCTTAACTGCACTTGCATAGTTTTGGTAGAGTTGATAATAAGACATTTCAAAACATGTAATCTCTTGCCTGACAAGACTAAACAGGCTTTGAGCTAGCTCCTTAGGCTTCCTGTGTAAGTCACTGATAATGGGAACTCAGGACAATTGTGACCAGATAAGTGCCAAAGAACTAATTTAAACTGACCCCCCTTGTAACATTCTGGTGCCAAAGGACTGATGAGCTAATTCAATGACTATATATCTGGACAGAGGAAGGCCAAAGTTCAACTGGTGGACAGCATGAGGGAGACTATGAAAGGCCACCAGAGGGTGAAAAGACCCTAACCCTAATTTTACTGTGCATGCTTGGACTATGTAAATGAATTTTTAGGAAAGACTGCCCTTCCAAGAAATCTGATGAATATGTATGGTTTTTCTGTATATAAACTGATGTGCTTTGCTAACCTGTTGGAGCACTTGTGGCGGAGCGATCCCCAGTGCTGCCCAGCGCTGTATCAAAGAATGCCTGCTTAATAACAAACTAGTTGTTATTGAGTTATTTATCTCAGAAAACCATCCTGATCAAGCCTCCTCCTGTGAGAAGCGTCTGTCCCAATCCAATTTTGGGAAGGTTTCGTTACGATCCCAGGAACGAGATTAAGACACTGGATTGAGTCAAATGTCACACAATCTTTTCAGCTTTATTTTCAATGAACAGAGAGGAAGGAACTATGAAGAGACAACTGGGGGAGTGGGGAAGAGCAAAGGGAAGAGAGGGGAAGAAGAGAGAGAGAGAGACAGAGATAGAGGGTTCAAGTCGGGGAGGAATCTGGCTACCACCACTCCGAGTCCAGGTTTTAGCTCTGTCTACGGGTTCCAGGAGTCACAGGCTTCATCAAAGCAGGTTCCAGGAGATACACGAGGAGGAGAGGAAGGAGGGAAAAGCCCCCTTACCAGAGTGCGTGCTCCCTTTTTACGGGGGTCTCATGCTTATGCGCAGATCACGATTGTGTACATGCAGTTGATGCGATACTTGTTGCCTCCTCAGGAAGCCTCCTTCTGCTTTTCCCACACTCTGGTCTTTGCACAAGTGCATGGTGATATCCGTCTGCAGACCGCAATGATGGTGCTTTCCGGAGCAGGATGCCGACGTTGGGAAATGGCGGTGTGATGGCAATGTCAAGACAAATCACATTCAGTAACGGTCCTTTACAGCGTCAAAAGGTGCGGGCTCGGTACTGACTGTTTCATGTTTTAGAAGAGGAGTGATAAGGTGAAAAGTAATGGAGAATAAAACAGATGGAAAAAATGTACCAAGTCTATTTTTAATGGAAACCTGATTTTTCAACTAAACAATATTTTTGCAAAAAAATCCACTTTCTGATGAAAGTTTAGATTTCCCAAAGCAAAATCAACTCTTTGCAAT
Source organism: Burhinus bistriatus (assembly GCA_013397275.1). NCBI lineage: Eukaryota > Metazoa > Chordata > Aves > Charadriiformes > Burhinidae > Burhinus > Burhinus bistriatus. Next base: position 185,161 of record VYXH01004241.1, read on the forward strand.
TGAAAATGTTCCCAGGATACCTCATGGTTGTAATTTATTTCCTCAGAATCCATGAAACAATGTATGTGACGACTGCCATAACAAACTCTTTCTCCTATTAAAGGAAGAGATGTTGCTGCTTCAATGTGATTTCAGCAAAGATCTCAGCCCAAAGAAGAAAAATGGGAGCATATCTGCTTGAAAATTCCTTCAAGACATCAAAGCAGCACTTCCAAGTCATAATATTCAGTTTTCCTGCTGAAGCTGTAGTGAAAAGATCTTAGCTTGGATAAAAAAGAAAATTATGCAGAAAAAAAGTATTTATTCTAAGTGTGAAATTATCAAGAAAGGATGCTCAAAGTAGGAAATGCTGTAGGTAAAACTGCAGTCCTTGAATCTTTAAACATCTTGATAATATTTTTATTATTATTATTTTTTTACATAGTTAGCTGCATTGGGTTATTTTCACAACAGCAAGGAAACTGTACTAAAGGTAGCACGTTGCATCCTTACAGATGATTGCACTATAAACCTTTACCAGAGAAAGGAATATGTTTCTGTGAAAGACAGGAAGCAGAGAGGGAGAATGAGAATAGACTTTGAAAGGGAAAATCTGGAAGAATTTTCAAGATAAAGACATATTCTTGTGCACAAGGAGAACACTGGAATTACGTCAAAGAAAGAAATTTCAGGACTTCCCAGCATGATACATCATCGGGGATTTCTTATATTTTTGTTCAAAGATTTATATAATCTGCATAGCATTGTTATAGCAACTGAAATGCTAGGCAGCAAGAAGCATCTAGACACACTAGCAAGCTGAGAGATTAAAAAGCAAATTGTGTATTTGTTAAAATGCCGATAGAAACAAACTGCAGGTTATAACTTGAATTTTAGGTTAAGCTTCAAAAATTGTTTCATAAAATAAAAATACTTCTCAGCAATATCTTGTAAAAAGAGAGAACATTAACTGGCTACAGGTTCTGACCATTCTGACTGTAAAGAGGCAGCTCACACAATGATGCTGAGAAGACCATGCATTAATTGCCACTCTTGTGGTAATGTGTGGATCATTATTGTTTACAAAGGACCTCCATCTCCTTCTTCCATTTCATCTTCACAAATATGTCCTGAAAGTTTAACTTCCGGGAGCACTAAGTCCAGCTGTGCGTGAAGGAATGACTGTCTGAGCACTAAAGCTACAACAGCAGCTTCTGCTTCACCTGCAGTGCCACCTTAAAATTGTATGACGGAAGGGGTTACTCACCCAGGCCAGCTGCCTCCCACCTCTCATGGCTGTTCATAAAAGGAAGGCTGAATGGATCACGAAGCAGCTCCTAAATCATCAGAGTTTTCTTGTAGATTATGAGATTCAAATGAGGATCCATTAGTGATAGTGCATCAAGCTAAAAACCGTGTTCATTCAGAAACTATTAAACTATTACAAGGTTTTCCCTGGACAATGCCACAAAACAGAAGAGAGAGCTTACATGAGTGGTAACTGTTTAAACAGACTGGTTTTTATTTCTCACTGTATCTGTACCAGAGCTTTCAAAGAGATTCTCAAATAAATGTTCTCAGTGACTTCAGAGTCCGGTAAAGCAGAAGCTTATGTACCTTGCTGTTATGTCAGCCAACTTATCCACCTGTAAACTGGCTAACAATTTTGCTTATGCCTTTAAGATGATTTATTGAGTGCAAACACTTAGGTTGTTTTCAGAAATCAATGTTGTTTTACTCTGTGGGCATTTCTGGGTTTGTTATGAACATGAAAAGATCTTATTCCTCCAGTGTTAAATACTACTGTGTTTATGTTCTTGGTTTCTAGTGGAAGAGAGGAAGTAGAACTGAAAAGGACTATGTGTTCTGTGTATAGATCTAGGGTTGAATTAGGGACGTCAGGACAAGATTTTGCTGTCTTCCTCTAATGCATGGGAAAGTAAGGTTTAAAACTGCTTGTCTTGCTAACAGCTTCCAGAAAATGTATGATTAATATTTCATATTGTTGAATTTTATTTATCAAGTGCTTGCAAATTTAACATTGTATTGCCTTGTCAGCATTCTGTTTGGTTTTCTACAACTACTAAGTCTATAAAAATTAGGACTTGATTGATATTAAGGTGTGGTATAATACTGTCAAGCTCCTCTACATATTAATTCCAACAAAAAATAACTAACACAATCTAACTGCAGCTCCAGCAATGTTTCATTAGTGCACACGATATGGCCTTTAATAGGAAAAAAAAAAAAGAAAAAAGAAAAAAAAAAGATTATCATTTGACTGCTAGTACTTTTCACCTGACTTATTTTCGGAAAGGAGAAAATTAGTATCAGTTTCTGTGGTTTTATTGCTCTTCTGGTGGCAGTTCTCTACTACTGCCATTACTATTAATTTTCAGTATCTTTTTCACTATTAATATTATAAAATTCAGCATTATTTTCCAGTACAGCTTAGCAGTAGTCCAACATCATTTACTTCCTCTTTTCAAGGAAATTTGACAGTGTTCACAGAAACTTGGCCCTAAAATCTTGGCATCCTTTTGAGCAGTCAAACGTAACAGCTAAGAGGTAACATTTCAGAGATGTTTAAGAGGATTTAGCTTAGCAGCTACTAGTGGCTTTATCTGAAAGGTGCATGCCTTAACACCTGTTCTGGGTTCTGAACTTTTGTCCTTGTTAATATTTAGGTTATCTGTCAGAGAGACATACTCTATTAATTTCATCAGCCATAACTGGGTATGTGGCATGCATATTTGGAAACAGGATGTTTGTAAATTTGCAACAGAACTGGCAGAACATGTAACTGTGGTATCAGGATTGATGTAGACTAACCTGTCGTATTTTTGTTAAGGAGTGGATCTTCAAATTTCTGATAATATTGACTTATTTTTCTCATCTGTTTTTTCAAAACCCCAAGTCAGCATCAGCTCAGTCCACAGAAGTGTATCTGCACTCTGAAGAACCTGAACCACTACCAACAAGGCAGGTAGTATTTTCCTGACCAAGAAAGGTTATTATAGCAACAAGTGTTCCTCTTAATTCTTACTGTATAGGAACTAAGCTGTCAATAATTAATTCTGCTTTTTCTAAAACATGTGACCCTTTCTTAACCTCAGATATCATGACGCCCAGGTTTAGAAAAACATGCCTATCCCTACAGAACTATGTTAGAGAGTGTAGAGTTGCCAGAGGAAAGCATGTAAGTGGATATTATTCTGTTCTATCACTAGAAATGGAATTATTTAAATTTTTTTAAGCAATTAGCACCACATTAATCATCCAAAAGAAACATATACGGGCAGCATGATAAAATCGAAAGCAAATATTTGAAGTTAGTGCTGCTGAAGTAAAACAGTGTGCTTCAGAGGTGTCTATGGCTGTCTTCTAAAACAAGCAGTTACCCAAAATTCAGGGCCCCATGGGTTGCTTTTCTGCAGAGAAAATGAAAGAATCTGGAACCTCTGATATAATCCCCTTTTTACAAAGCATATCTAAAATCCTCTGGAAACTAGCAAGAGGAAACTGTATCTTTGCTAACAAGTCCAAGCTCCTTTCAACTTGCACTTAGCAGGTTTTTCATGTCTAGCTTTTTTCCTTTCTCGGTTGTGCTGCTGGCAATTCAGACATTTCCTTGCTACTTTCCAAAGTGCTTTGTCTTCCCATTTCATGGAATAGTTACATAAAAACTGGCAAACAAAAGTGGGTTTTTTTTCCTTTATATTCACTGTTAGATGATGACCTGCACTTCTCTTTGGAACAGGGTCATCAGGTTCTATTAGTTTCTTACAGCTGTCATCAGTGGAGAATGGTAATCCTACTTAATCCATAAGCAGTCTCCTTAATATTTTCACATGCCCCTAACGGCAAAAACCTGCAATAAAGAAAGGACAGTGTTGTTGGTACTGTTGTTTACTCAGACTAAACTTATGCAAAATATTACTTGCCAATGGAATCCTGGGCTGCATAGGGAAGAGTGTGGCCAGTAGGTCGAGGGAGGTCATTCTCCCCCTCTACTCGGCACTGGTGAGGCCACAATTGGAATACTGTGTCCACTTCTGGGCTCCCCAGCTCAAGTGGGACAGGGAACTTCTGGAGAGAGTCCAGCATAGGGCAGCAAAGATGACTGGGGGATTGGAGCACCTCCCTTATGAGGAAAGGCTGAGAGAGCTGGGACTCTTTAGCCTGGAGAAGAGAAGGCTGAGGGGAGACCTTATTCTTGCTTAGAAGTATCTAGAGGGTGGGTTGGAGGAGGATGGAGCCAGACTCTTTTCAGTAGTTCCCAGTGACAGGACGAGGAGCAACAGGCACAAGTTGGAACATAGGAAGTTCCATTCAAACATAGGGAAAAACTTCTTTATGGTGAGGGTGACAGAGCACTGGCACAGGCTGCCCAGGGAGGTTGTGGAGTCCCCTTCTCTGCAGATTTTCAAGACCCATCTGGATGCAGTCTTGAGTAATGTGCTCTAGGCATTCCTGCGTCAGCAGGGGAGTTGGACTAGATGATCTCTAGAGGTCCCTTCCAAATCTGAAAATTCCGTGATTCTGTGATTCCGTGATCATCATGAAAGTAAGGTGGAAATACATAAGCACTGACTTTCATAATGATCTTCCCTCAAAATGCACCTGTGTTTCACTAGAACAGTTTGCTCTTCTCTTGGGTGGTTCTTGCACACTGTGCACGTGTAATAATTTAACATGATGGAGAACATGACACAACACTGGACTTAACAGCATTCTATAAATTATTCAATAAGTATAAGAACAGGAATATTTTACCTGCCTTGCTGCTGTTGTAGAGTCCAATAAGGAGATTGTGCAGGGGAAGAGGAAAGCCATAGATCAATGTACAGAAGTAAAGGTAGGACTGATTAATACCAGATTAATTCAGTAAGAAACAAAGGCAACCTCTGCGTACAAGAAAGAAGCAAAGGCATGTTCATTTTATCTTCACAGTCATTCTGTGTCTTACCGTCAGAGCATCTTGACTGCTCAGACACTAATACATTTATCCTCACAAAACCCCAGAGACAGGTAGACAATGCTTTGGAAACCATATGTCAAATAGCTATGGCTATAATATAGAAAGGCTATGGCAAAAGCATAACAGAACTGGCATGCTGAATCCCAGTGAAATACCTTACACGTCTTTCTCATCATGTAAATATAACAAGCAATTATCATTCATATAAAGACTGAATTGCTCAAACCATAGTCTATCTTGACACCTATGTTGTATAAATACTAAGTAGAAATTTCCATTTTCTTTCCAAATCCTTCTTTCCCACTGACAACAATTTTAATATCAAAACTTTTTCATTTCCGGTCTTCATTAAAAAGACTACCTCTCCCCATCTCTGTCTACTGTCACATATATGTTAGAATACATGGGACTGATTATTTGTTTCATAACTGATGGACAAGACATTAAACTGGTCTGTTGTTTTCCTTGGGCAAGTACATAAGCAACCATATAAGCAAGTGAAATAGCTTTGAATTATGGAAAACTTTGGGTTTTTCCTATTAGCTTTTAGAGTCATCTGTGACAGTTATTATATAAAAGCCTTTCTACAGGACTTTTTTCAAAAGAAATATTTTAAGTGAAAAATCTGAAGTTCTGTTCTAGCCTTGAGAAAATAAAGAACTTCAAATCTTCATGGGTATCAACATCACTGTCAGACTTATTATTGGAAAAATTAGCATTTGAATAGCCTTGCAGTGTGGAATAATTTGTTTCTTCCTTGTGAAATTGTTCAGCACTGACAGACTTATCACAGCTCCTGCTTCACAGCTGCTGGAGATGGATCAGTTAATCAATGGTGTCCAAACTGTGAATGTTTTCATTCTTCTGCTAGTTGTCAAGACCAATGTACTCTCATACTTATGGAGTTAAACACTATGGAGGCAAAATGCACCTGCTGTTTCCAATAGAGGCTTACTTCACAGGACCAGGATCTGATATAGAGGTGGCCATTTACCAGCAAACTGAGTGAACTCTTTTCTGAGTCTAAACAATTGACACCTGATAATTTAACTATTCTAAGAAAACTACACTCATGTACACCAGTGATTGTATGAACAACTCTATAAGGAGTACAGTAATGGGTCAATTGATAGAGAACATGTTCATAAAACATCTATGTCATGTGCAATGAAAATGTTTGAAAAAACAAGGAGGAATACATCAGGGATATCAAGCAAGCTACTTGTTAACTTAAACTTTTTAGACTAAAACACAATTAGATAAAAACAAGACAGTGCTATAACCTATTTCTTTACTACATTCTTCCCTCTTAAACAGCTACAATTAAGTGACTATAGAGGATGCTTGCTCCGCAAGGGAAAGAAAAGAAAAAAGACTAAAAAAAAAAAGGAACAATATTTAATACACTATTCCTAAAAACAATTAAACCAGCAAAGCAAATCCCTCAGTAATGTCTTATATTCACAACTTCTTTGGCTTGGAAAGAATGTGAAACAGAAGAAATACCAAAGATCTCATTAGCAGAAAAAAAAAGGACCATCGGAAACCAGCTCAGCTCTCTAATTTATATTTTCATTCATGGTCGTGTGTGCACCTAATAAACTTTGGACATATTCATATCCTCTCAACAGTAGCAGAAGCACTTCAGTCACTTGGTATATCAGTTTGAACTCACGACTATCTCAAAGCCAAAACTCTCACAAGGGAACATCTCCCTTATGGGGAAAGGCTGAGAAAGCTGGGAATCTTTAGCCTGGAGAAGAGAAGGCTGAGGGAGACCTTATTCTTGCTTAGAAGTATCTAAAGGGTGGGTTGGAGGAGGATGGAGGCAGACTCTTTTCAGTAGTTCCCAGTGACAGGACGAGGGGCAACGGGCACAAGTTGGAACATAGGAAGTTCCATTCAAACATAGGGAAAAACTTCTTTATGGTGAGGGTGACAGAGCACTGGCACAGGCTGCCCAGGGAGGTTGTGGAGTCCCCTTCTCTGCAGATTTTCAAGACCCACCTGGACGCAGTCCTGAGGAATGTGCTCTAGGCATTCCTGCGTCAGCAGGGGATCTCTAGAGGTCCCTTCCAACTCTGAAAATTCTGTGATTCCGTGATTCCGTGAAAGCGTGTTGTGTGAATTCAGCCCATCTTTACAAATATTTTCTAAGGCATGTCATGCTAAAATGTTTGCATTGCCCACAGTATGAACTTTTCAGTCTAAGAGTTTAACACACTAAAAAGTGCATGATTTTATTATCCCTGTAATGAAATATCGCTTTCTCTTTGAGATAAAACATTTCATTCTATCTGTTTCCAAATAAGAAATAGATAAGGATCCTAATCAGCAAAACCTCTCAAGTGCATGCTTTCTTTTTGCTTACTGTCTAGGTGCCGGGAACACCAAGGGCTCCCCAGGTGGATGATGGCAGGGACTGGCAGCCAGGGCCCATCCCACCCCCCAGCCAGGAGCAGGGCAGCTGGGGACACCAGGACAGCCCCATCCCCAGGCATCGGGCACCTCTGTGTAAGTGTGGTCCTATGAGTGGGCCCAGAGCAGCAGAGCTCATGGCCAAGCAGGGCAGGGCTGTGGCGAGCTGGAGACCGAGTCACTGGGGCAGGGGCTGACAGCTCCGGGGGGCTGCAATAGGATCCTGGGCAATGGGCAGGGTGGAGGGACCCCCGTGGGGTGGGCAGGGACAGTCAGTGCCGGCAGCGCTCTTCGGGCCATAATGCTCGCCTAAGTAGTAACTTTAATATATGCACGTATCCTGCATATACTCAAAGTCACACTTAAAAATTCAATGGTCCCACAGGCACAGTGCTGATCTACATCCAAGTATGAGGTCTTTAGCTTGGAAGTCTTTGGGTAGGGGAAGCTCTCTGAGAAGGGGGTCAAAAAAGGGCTTTAGACACTTGCTCAGAATTTATGTACATCCAGCAACTAGGCCACTGACAGGGTGAAGTGGTGTACAAAACGGCTCCTTCCAGGGCATGGCCTGTGAAACCAGTGTGACCAGAGAGCATTTGGTACGGTCTGTTGACCTGCACAAGGACTAATATGGTGTCTTGCACAGCCTGCAGCACAACTGTGCTACTAGATGTGCACAGCAAGCCCTCCACAGCAAATCTCTGCTGTGCAGCATCTGTTCTCCATGGAACAGAAAGTGTCCCCAAATTGAGGCTGAACAGAATAAAAAAGTATGACAGATCAGCGATAGCTGTCAGATTTTCATGACTGAGAGGAAACCCTTAATAAAAAAAAGACACCAACAGGAATGGCTTGTGCCCTGTTGTCTCACCAAAAATGGTTAACAGTATCAAGAAGAATCATGGAGAAGAGATGTTACTTCACAGGAATTGTGAAGAGATGTTACCTCACAGGAACTTCTTTCAGGACTGGCTGAAAGAAGGGAAGGTGCTTGCTGAGGTGCAGGAAATGCAGGACATTTTAATACCAACCAGAAACAGAAAGCGTAAAATTATAGCTTCTAGAGTAAAAGCTAAGTCACAGAGCCAAACTGTGACAATACTCTTCTACATACAAAACCTTACATCAGGTGCTGCAGATAAGCCTGAAACAATTCTTGCTGGAGACCCACATGGCTAGTTTATGTATATGGGAAAAGTATACCCTCATTTCAGAACTGGATGAATCAAGAGCCACACAGGGACAATCATCAGATCAGCGGCCTTGAAACCATTGACAATACGTTTAGCTGTGACTTCCAGCTTGGTTCACTTTTTCGCAAAGGGCCTCGGCAGCCTCCACTTAGATTTCCATCAGCACACAGGTGAACACTACGAATCCTTAATGGCAGAAGGAAAGGTCTTTCTAATTGACTTACTTGAATTAATACAACATTCTCACTTTATTCAATATACACACAAAGCAGGATATTCCAGCTCCAGTTCCATTTTAAAACACTGATACATACAAGAAGTTTCTTTTGATGGCTTCTAGTTCTACAGTTCTTTGTGCTTTCACTTAGTCAGAAAAAGACTGCTGTTTTGCAGAAATTCTGATATGTCATTGAGGTTTGCATATTGAAATGAATGTGGTTGTAAGATTAGCCATAGTATTATAATTAATTTCTATTTTCAAGTAGAAAACCCAGTTTCAGTATCATTCATGTCCATAGCTCCAATAAAAGCCACAGTTCAGTTTCAAATATAACCATAACTGGGACTGTTGGCTGTAATGTTTTTTTTTTTCAGTAATAAAAACCATATCTACAAGAAAGTAAATCATGACAAGAGTTAAAACCAGCTAAATTATACAAAGCACAGTCAAATAAAGATTATAGATGTGTCTTTTTTTTTACCTTTTCTTTCCAGAGTGACTAAGATATGATGGCATCTGCTTATCAGATTTACTGACATGATAGTTATTAAAATATTATGTAATTCAGAACTAGAAAAAGCACAAATCCGGGACACTAAATCCAAACACTCAGAATTTTAGGTGGAGGTTGAATTCAAATTTCTCAATACAAATGTTTTTTGTGCTTTCAGTTATGGGCCAGAGCTAAAATCAGAAGGCTAAACATCATCCAAATCCAAATGTCAATGCTTCAGTTCATCTCTGCTTACAACAGAAAAATGCATTTGATACTAAAAGATATAAAATATTTTAGATCTCATATTTCACATCCATATGCACTCCTCACCTTCACATGAAAATGTACATTTCACTCCTGCCTATGAATCAGTGGAAAAACAGATAATTCACAGAACAGAAAGGGGAAAAAAACCCACTTCAGTGACAATGGAGATCATCAGTTGTCAATTGAGAATTTTATCACCAATCTCAATTTTTGCTTTGACTCACTCACTTTTCCCACTAAAAGAAATTGCTCAAGACTCCACAGCACTTTGAAAAAGTTATTTTTTCTTCAATCTATTTTCAAGAGAACAGGAAGAATCTTAGAACAAAATTATTTTCTAGCCCTGACTGTTCATTCATAGAGTTAGATCTAACTTTTAATATCATGAAAGAAAGTCACGAATCTCATTCAGTAAGCACAATGATGATCATTGGGATAGACAGGACCTTTTGCATTTCTGTATACTTCCTGTGAGGTAATTACACCCATACCCATCCTTTCTGTTATGAATCTTAAAAAATCAAATGATAGCGATGCTTTATCAGATAAAACTGAAGTGACTTAATACATCTGGACATCTAAAATACAAAGATAATTCAAAACAAAGAGTGAAAGTTGAGTTTATAGATTTTGCCTCAGAAATTATATTTTCTGTATATTTTGTATACAGACAAATAATGTAAGTTATTTGCATATCAGATTATACATACGCACATAAGAAAACTTGACCATTTGAAACATAAAGCTCATATTGACTGCTTAATTGTTGTGAAGTCCCATTTATAGACCTGTAATTTCTCTCCAAATCAGAGTCAGAAGCATTTGAATCCAAAGATTGCTATAACCTTGTAAGAAGAATTGAAAGGATACATTTGTCTATTGTATAATTCCATTGGTTTCAGTGACTCTGAGAAGAGAAAAGTAGAAGTTGACAAGATTACAAGCCCACATTTGGACACACATAAATTTTGGAGACATCCATATTCTGATATGAATTCAGAGATGAAAATCACATTTACTTTCTAATTTGGCAATAGGACCTGGAGCAGAGATGCCATTCTGTCCTGTTTGAATCTTTTGAATGCTGAACAAACTCCATCTAACCTTCCCCAAGGGACCTCTGGTCTTTGATAGTCTCTGTCTTGGAATGGTCTTTTTTCCAAGTCACTAGGAGGAAGTGTTCAACGCCAGAGAGAAAAGCTCAGAGGACAAGCTAAAATGCAACCAAAAGAATCACCAGTTTCCACAAGCACAACCACTGCACTTTGTTCATTCAAGGTAGACTCTAGTGACATCTTGATTTACTACCACCAGAAGGTCTCTAATAAAATGCATGCGGAACAGAAATTGTCAACCTACTCTTCTCCCGAAGTAGTCCCAAATTATCTTCTGTTTCCCTTTACACTCTTTCAATACCTACATGTTATAGTAAGAATAGTAGGATAGTGACGTTTAAGATCCACAGAACTACTTCATATTTTCCTGGCTACTGTAGAAACCATATACCACATCATACAATTAAAATCAATCCTTGAATAATGAATTAATAATAGAGACCAAAAAAATCACGTTTGAAAGCTGTATTTGAATTTTGCAACACATTGAATAATTTTGATAAAAGGATTCATAGGCTATTTAACTAGTTCATAAGCTCTGCAAATAAAAAAATAATAGAAGCACATTTAAAAGAAATCACAAAATAAATAAAAATAACGTTTTACCAGCTTCAATCCCAACACCCCGTAACCTGAGAATATTTTGCAGAAATTCAGTCAGTTCCTCTATGTGCTGTGTGGTTTAGGGAATTGCTGATCTGAAAGGTTGTGAAGTAAATGCCTTCCTTTCTGACCTGGTTCTACCCCCTGGTTCCATGTTTCACCCTTCACATTTAAGCCTTCAGTACTTTTGGCATAAAAATTAATAGAGAAAGCTGTGATAATAGTAGTAAGAGGATTAAACACCTCTTACTGGATTTAGTCTTGATTAGTAATTTTTAATTAATATTTTCCTATCTCTGTTGACATCATAAACATCTGCCCTGAGTACTCCTTGGCTAAATGGTTTCTGATTCTCCTGTTTCCAGAAACAAATCAACACAATTAAATATGAGAGGTTGCTGTTAAATTAGGTATGTAAGTTTCAGGTAGGAACAACCTGACAGATGGAGCAAGTGACTCACTGAGAGTTCCTGTCCCAGTTTTCTCAGGAACTCCTACTTCAGAGATTCTCTCTGAATTTCCCCGCCCCATTTTTGTCCTAAACTCAATTTACCTTTCCATTTTCTACCAAGTAACTTTCAAAATCTCCTTCAGTCTCCCCAGTAGCTCAGTACATACTCACAGCACGTAATAATGTAGCCTATTAGGGGATGGAAACTTTTTCTGTTCATAAGTAACTGAGACAAATTTCTGAGGAACTCCAGTCATGCCCCCTATCTAGAAAAGGCCAGATGCTCACAGTAGGTGCTCGATTGTTATCTTGTTTCAAAGACCTAACCAGTATGCAGACTTCTCTGGACTTCGGCAATAGGATATAGTAATGCTCAAGGTGATAAGTATTTTCTGTTTGCATAGCCATTAACCAGTTTTCTTCCAAGTTTTACTCTTTGCTTGTCATTTCCATACTTCACCTGGAGAATCTTATCTTTAATACGTACCTGTATCAACGGGTTTTGCTTTAAGGGTGATGCTGGGATAACATAAAAAGACAGTACTCCCACAATTTTTAAGTTTTACGGTTGGTTTTTTTGTTAAACAACAGTGCTGAATGTATAGAGAAAAAAGAAATTTAATCAAAGGTTGCTGCCTAACATTGCAAAATATGTTTGATTCCTTGATTAGACTTTCTTTTTGTTTATTTGATACAAAATGGAGTAAATATTTTAAAATAATGAGTTAGTTGTCACTTGTCAGGAATTTATTGTTTAATTTCTACTCTCTAATGAACTTTTAAATAAAGCAGTAGAATCTTAAGTGCAATGATTTAGATCTGCATTTAATATAGAACTTATGAACATAAACCCTGAATAGGACAAGCATTTAATGAAAAGGCATTGTCGTGGTTTGGGCCAGATTGGCCCAATCCGGTGGAACGACAGATGCTCGCTCTCTCTTGCTCCACTCCCGAAGGGAGGCAAGACAGAGAGAGGAAAAGAGAGACTTAAGAGTTTAGAGGGAACTAAACTACTTTAATGAAATATTAATAATAAGATAACAAAAAGAAAATAATGAAATAGATACAAAACCATATCAAGCTCCCAAGATGACAATCACGTCACCAGCAGGCGCTGGGGAAGTCCCAGACTGGACTCAGTGACGGATGGGAACTGGATTCCGGATCAGGATCAAAGGCAGATGCAGAGACAAAGAAAGGAAGAGAGAAAGAGGTTGCTCTTTGATCCCTCAGCTTTTATACTGAGCATGAGGCAGATGGGATGGAATACCCTGTTAGTCAGTTTTGGGTCACCTGTCCTGTCCACTCCTCCCCGCAGGTGTGACCTCTTTACGCTTTTCCGTTTCCGACCCTCCAACGGGGCAAGTAACAAAGTTGGCTGGCCTTGGGTGTTTTAGCAACAAGTATAAGCAAGAGCCTCTCTGCATACCGTTCCTTGGCATCAACTGTAAATATGGGTCTGATCACTCTGAGAGTGAACAGTTTCTGCACAACATGCCGTTAATTTCAGCAGTTAGAAGAGGCCTAGCTATAACGTAAAGTCACTGAGCAAAATTGGTCCCGTTTTACCTCAAACCAGGACAGGCAGGCAAAATCATTTTTAGTTAGCAAGAGTTAGAAAATTTGACTTAACAAATCACTAATTCAATAATAAAAGATCAATTTAACAGATGTAGCAGACCAATTCTGCATCACTGTGCTTTAAGTTACAGCATGGAATGACTTGGATAAGGAAGCAGGTTACTAGAAAAATTGATATTGTTTGATTTATGGGTTCAGTTGTCTGCAAAGACAGCACTATTTAGCATGTGTTTACATTCATATTTATTGTCTTAAAATTTAATATTTTTCAGGTTGTGCTTACCAATTAGTCACATGTAATATCTTTAAAAGTCTTTCATTATCAAGTTAATTAGACCACATTATTTCAAAGTGCAGTTCAGGCCAAGCATGTCTCCAGTTTATTCACAATGAACCACTCCTAGCTGCTAAACAAGTTTATGTCCTCAGTTCTACTTTTTGCCTCCTGATTCCCTCACTGTCCTTTGAAAATTGTATGTTTCCAGCAAGTGGGATAAACACAGTACAATATGAGTTACTGCTATAGCTAAGAGCCTAGAGTTACTCTCCTCTTTAAAACTAGAAGAAAAGATCTGAGGAGAGAAATACACATTCTTGCTTTCCTTATGTCCTAAATTTCAACTCAAATTTATTTTATATAATTTGCATTTTGAATCTCTTTGATTTTTGTTAGGTTTTGTTTGTTGTTGCTGTTTTTTTGGTTTTACTGCTACTTTCCTATTCAATACACTGGAAATAAAAATTGGGCAGGGGACAGAAACTATACTACAAGTGGAAAAATTTGTCTGCTGTAAAAACTAGTTTTCATTCCAAACTGGAACAAAACCTAGACATTTTAAAATCCATGGTAACTTTTCTTTCTTTTATAAAGAGAATTTGATCTAGATAATCAATACTTTAATTTTCATAAAAATAAAAACATCCAGCTTGGCAAAGAACATTTCTGCCTTGATTAACTCTTTACTAATGGACTGAAGTAAGAAAAGTCTCTTTTGTAATGAATTATTAAGGAAGTGGTTAAGGACAGGAGAGTCCAGCTTAACTAGAGATCAAAACCAGTTGAAAGACCATAGAAATTGCAAAACTCAGAAAAGCTGCCGGAGAGAAAATGATATCTTTCTAATGTCTTAGTGGTTGCTTACTTTTTTTAAAAAAGGTAACACCAGTGATCACTTGAAACATGAGTCAAATACAGAGTCAAACTCTGTGTTTAGTGTGAATAGAATGATTAAGATATTTGCACTTAACTCTGTAAAAAAGTATTTTTTCGGATTCCCCAAACTCACTTTCCAAAAGTGGCTGCTAATATCCGAGAATGACACTTGTTGAACTGAAATATTTTGTTTATATAAGCAGAAAAAGAAAACAAAGAATACAGTTAAGAAAATGGGGTTCTACAGCTCTTAATTATTTTTGTGGTAAAAGGAGTATTAAGCCTCTATAGTTCTCTCAATACTTTCATCTAAGTGAGCACAAAGAAGATATTGAGGTACATAGAATATGCTATCTACTTTTTACTACTATATTCATTAGTGTTCCAAGGTTAATGTATACTTCATTATCTAGAAATTCATGTGATTTGCATTTTAACAGGATTTTATCTGATTTTGCATCATCCTTTCTCTTCCTATAATGTTCAACAGCTAAAGCAACATGGTAAATAAGGATTCTAGAAATCAAATCCACTCACTCAAATAATTTAAATTTCTTACTTCCGATTAGATAAAACATATTCTGAGACATCAAGATCATCAGATGACATGACACTGAGAGAGACAATTGTTTTATCTGCAAAATTCTTTTTACTAATTGACAGTTTTCTTCATTTATAGTATTGATGTATAATTTGTTCTTCTGAGAGTACCTCCTAGAGAAATTAAATTTCTCATTCTCATTTGTACACTAGATGCAAAGAGTACACAGCAATCACACATTATCTTAAGCATTTTGCATATTTTTATAATAAACCTCAGGTATGCCATCAAATACATTCATTAATATCTGCTTTATAAAACTAGGATATAGAACAACCTTGCATTTTTTAGGATCAGCATTCGCATTTCTGCTGAGAGGAAAACTATTTCAAGGAAATGAATACTTTTAACAGAACTTTGATCTTCTGTACTCTGATCCATTACAAGGTCCTTTCTGTGACTCTTAAATCAGTATCTACTCTTCTATAACTTCTTAATCTACAACACCCTTTTCTAACAGTATCAGTAATCTGAGTTACAAAAGAAATCCAAAATCTGCACTTTATGCCTCTGGGCATCAAATTCTATAATTACAAGAGCTATCTTTGCATGTGATTATTTTTATCTTCAAAGAATCTAAAGGGAATGTACACTGCTATATCGAAATTATGTTTCATTAATAAAAGAGAGATCTTATCTTGAAAGTATCATCTCAGTTTCAATCTAGTATCTTCTCTAATATTATACAACGGCACTCATTAAGGATATAACTTTATAATGATGCTGAAGATGGATTTTAATGGGACCAATATTCCTGTCTTAACTGTTAAAAATTAATGGTCTTTCCTATCTAGCCATGGCCCTTCATGACAAAGAGGCAACACAGATTATCTATTAGGGGAGTTATTGTACTCTTTAAAAAGTTACATTAATTCCGCCCTGTGCCATATATAATCAGTCAACACTAGTTATTACCACCATGAACATCAGACACATTTTTTATTAAATAATCCTAAATATATATAAAGAAAATTAATCAACACCCAACATTCAAAATGAAGAAGTATACAAAAGATACTTTATTTTTTTCTATTTCTTTTTTTCACCTATGTTAAGTGAACATGAGAAGCATTTTTCGTATTTCTCTTACATCTAACCAATATTTTGATGACTCATTTCACATATTTCTCTGTGGGTCCTCCAATATTTTTCCCCTTCCTTAAAGAAGCACACTAGTTTCTAAGGTATGAAATGAAAGTGTGTATTTGGAAGAATAATTTGAAAGTGAAGGAGTATCTCCCTTCTCCGAGCAACTATAGCTTCCAACCTTATGTCATCTTTCCAGCTATTTGATCTCACTTTAGAAAAGAAAGCTATCTTTTTAATCAGACAGAATATTACATAAAGACAGCATCTTTGTCATCCTGTCAAACTGATGATCACCTTGTACATATCGTTAACACATTAGTAACCTTGAAAAAAGTTAACAAAATCTAAGTCACGAAGGAATAAAGAAGGAGTAATGTAATACACTTCTGATTGTTCTTCTCTGTATTACACTTCAAGACTGTTTTCTTAATGCATATTCTTCCAGGTTTTCAAGCTCAAACCACCTCTAACATATAAAGGGAAATATTAAAGCTATTAAAAAAGAATGTAGATAAAACGTACTTAAACTATTTATCTAGGTGGCTATTCTGTTTCTAAAGTTAGTATATATTATTCAAGGTTTGTATTTTCCTACCTTGGCACAGGATGTAGACGTTTTCGTTGTTTACATTCCTAGTTTCGTTAGCGGCATAGTCGCATCACTACCTCCCTTCTAATGTATCAATAGTTTATATTTGCTATTCAAATCTGTGTTATTAACACTGATTCAGTACTAGCTAAGGTTTTCCTATTTTTCTTTTGGGTGCTGGACAGAACATGGAAATGATGCTTCCAAGAGTTTGCACCACAGCAAAAGAGATTCCTGGTATAAAAAATAGAATTTTTATTATTATTAACATTATTGTTATACCAGAAATTTTAAAAGCTGTTGCAAGAAGTACTAGTCAAAACCTCTCTCACGTCTAAACATTAGTCTTTGTTGGAGCACACCATGAAATGTGCCTGTTTATTACCATTTTTCAAAAGAAAGGTTTGTCTAAAAATCAATTAATTCAACTGAAATGGCAAAAACTAGAAATAGCTTGTTTGCAAAGCATTTTGAATAATAGAATGACTTTTATTCTGAACTGTTCTGAGATAAAATTTGAAAAACCTAAGACCATAAAGTATTTGGGAGGTAGAAGATGTAGCCTGAAGTGGAGAAAATAGGAAAGATTTTTTTTAAAGGATATGAAAGATAGTGGGGGTTTTGGTAATTTTTTAGTATCAAATATCACACCACTCATCCGTTCTGATTATTTATGTTAACTGTTTTATAAGACTAGGACGCATTGATATTTTACTAATTTTAAAGTGAGTTTTGAATTTCACCCACTGCCTCTAGTCAGTTTTGAATGACAGAACTCCTCATAGGAGAAACCCCAAAAAATAAGAATGAAGCAAAATCATACAGAAAGCAAGGCATGTTGGGCTAGATCATAGGGATTTTTTGGCAGTTACTTCTAATTGAAATGCTAAATTTGGAATTTTATTATTGTACTTTTTGACAGCAGTGAGAATCATTAGAACAATCCACAACATTCAACCTGTTAGTTTCAGAAAATAATTTCTCCAGAAAGCTCAGTTTGACAATACATGCCGTATGATGTTTTATGTCAAAAGCTATTGAATGCTTGCTCTTCACAGAACTTAAAAGTGAAGAATATTGCCAGATAACTCAGAACAGCTTTCTGAAACTCACAGATAAAAGGATTAAAAAATATTCCTTAATATGTGTATTTAATAAGAAGTAAGCAGCATGGCTGTTCTGAGGAACATTCTATTTCTGCAATAACTGTTCTTGTTAAGAGATATGCAGTACTTAGATCCTCATTTTTTTTCAAGTTATAACATGAAAATCTTGCCCATGGGCAAGTTTAGATACATTTATGTAAGTTTAAATCTGAACTTTAAACACGATCTCTGTATAATATATAATGTCATTTTTTACTGTTTAACATATGATACACAGATTCATTTACATATATGCTTTGGTTTGATTCTGACTCCATACCTCAGAACCAAGGAGACATAACTTGAAAAGGAATTTACCATACTCCAATGTCTGACTTTGGAAATCTATGTCATCTGTTTATACTCTTACTCATAGCATATTCTTTTAAAAATAACAAACTAAAAATAAATCGAAACATAGATGATGGGATAAGCCATATATAAAGTTTAACATATGGAAATAACACAGATTAATAAAAAGCATTATGAACTCACAGCCATGGAAAATTACTTTAAAGTTGTTAATGGAGGATGGTCAACTTAATACTATGGTCTGTCGTAGCAATTCTCCTGTTTCCATAGTTGCAAAGCCTGATCTTATAAAGTAGGTTAAGAAAAAAATAAGACCCCTTCCAGTCTGAGAGGATGGTTGAAAATTACAGCTGTGGCTCCCTTTGCTTTCCTGAGGCCTCATTCAGATTTTATGGTTCCCTTGTTCTCGTAGTTGCCTTCTTTTCCTGTTGACTGAAACTGTACTCAGTATATTAAAGAAACAACTCATGCATGAGATTTTATGATATGCACATGAACCAAACCCTGCTTTAGCTTCTCATTATACCCCAGTATGACAGTGGTAGGAGGGACACTGACCTATGCAGACAGCTGCATTTAAGGAGGAAGGCCATAGTGTGGTCAAAGAGCAGCTGTGGAGGTCATAGAATCACAGAATCATAGAATGGTTAGAGTTGGAAGGGACGTTAAAGATCTGCTAGTTCCAACCCCCCTGCAACTGGCAGGAACAACTTCCACTGGAACAGGTAACTCAAAGCCCCATCCAACGTGGCCTTGAACACTGCTGGGGATTGGATGTCCACAATTTCTCTGGCAACCTGTTCCAGTGTCTCACCACCATCATTGTAAAAAATTTCTTCCTGATATCCAATCTAAATCTACCCTCTTTCAGTTTGAAGCCATTACCCCTCGTCCTATCACTACCTGCCCTTGTAAAAAGTCCCTCCTCAGCTTTCTTGTAAACCCCCCTCAGATACTGGAAGGCTGCTATAAGGTGTTCCCGGAGCCTTCTCTTCTGCAGGCTGAACAACCCCAACTCCCTCAGCCTGTCCTCATAGGAGAGGTGCTCTAATCCTCTGATCATCTTCAAGGCCCTCCTCTGGACCCGCTCCAACAGTTCCATGTCCTTCTTATGCTGGGGGCTCCAGAGCTGGACATAGTATTCCAGGTGGGGTCTCACAAGAGCAGAGTAAAGGGGCAGAAGCACCTCCCTTGAGCTGCTGGCCACGCTTCTTTTGATGCAGCCCAGGATGTGGTTTGTCCCCTGGGCTGTGAGCGCACATTGCTGGCTCATGTTGAGCCTCTCATCTAGAAACAGCCCCAAGTCCCTCTCCTCCTCAGGGCTGCTCTCGATCCATTCTCCGCCCAGCCTGTATTTGTGCATGAGATTGCCTTGACCCACATGCAGGACCTTTCACTTGGCCTTATTGAACTTCATGAGGTTGGCTGGGGCCCACCTCTCAAGCCTGTCCAGGTCCCTCTGGATGGCATCCCTCCACTCCAGCATGTCAACCGTTCCACACAGCTTGATGTCATCAGTAAACTTGCTGAGGGTGCACTCAATCCCACTGTCCATGTTGCCATCAAAGGTGTTAAATACTACTGGTCCCAGTACCAACCTCTAAGGAATGCTACTCGTCACTGGTTTCCACCTGGACATTGCACTGCTGACCACAACTGTCTGAGCGCGACCCTCCAGCTCATTTCTTATCCACTCAGTGGTCCATCCATCAAATCCATCTCTCTCCAATTTAGAGACCAGGATGTTCTGCGGGACAGTGTTAAATGCCTTGCACAAGTCCAGGTAGATGATGTCACTTACTCTTCCCTTATCCACCAATTCCGTAACGCCATTGTAGAAGGCCATCAAATTTGTCAGGCATGATTTGCCCTTAGTGAAGCCATGTTGGCTGTCGCTGGTCACTTCCTTATTTTCCACATACCTTAGGAGAGTTTCCAGGAGGATCTGCTCCATGATCTTGCATGGCACAGAGGTGAGACTGAGTGGCCTGTAGTTCCCCAGGTCTTTCTTTTTTCCCTCTTTAAAAATGAGGGTTATGTTTCCTCTTTTCCAGTCATCAGAAACTTCAGAGACATTCAGAGATACTGGGAATACAGAGCAGCATCACTGGCCAGCATAGCACATGGGAGCCCTCTCAGAGACAACAACTGGATTTTCAGCTGCCTGTTCCGTCTTCCCCTGTACTACTCATGAAGCAACCCAGCCTTTCTGTTTAAACATGATTGCTAGCTAAAGATTTCTTTCTAGCCTTTTGAGTTACTGTTGTGGTTTAACCCCTGCCACACAGCCGCTCACACAATTCTCCCCCTTCACCCTGGAAGGGCAAGGAGAAGAGGGAGAAAAGGAGGGGACAGGGTGAGGAAAAAAATCTTGTGAGTTGAGATAAAGCCAATTTGATAGAATAATAACAGAAAAGGAAAATAATAATAATAACAACAACAGCAACAGCAACAAGTCATTCTTACCACCCAGTGTACTGTTAGCTTCCTGAGATCGTGGATTCCACTCCTCCCCCTGCCCCAGCCAACCCCCATTTATATACTGGGCATGATGTCTATGGTATGAAATATTCCATTGGCCATTCTATTGTTTGGTCTATGCTCCTTCTCAGCTTCTATGGGAAGCTGAAAACAGTCTTTGAAAAGCATAAACATCGCTTAGCAACAACTACAACAATATGCATTACTGACATTACTTTCACAGCAATCACTAGAAAGAAAATTAACTCTTTCCTGGCTGAAACCAGAACAGTTTCTTCATCCACATTTTACTGCTTTATCAGCACAGCTTCTTTTCACTCTTGCAGGTATTTTCCCTTTCCTCTTTGAGGCTTGCAATCAAAGCAGCAGCTCAGACTTTTCTTCTGCAGGCAGCTATAGGGACACTGGGAGCCCTGGTCTCTAACTGTGAGCCCTCCCTTACAATTCATGACCCACAGGTTCATAACAGGGATTTAACACTTGATCTTCTTATAACTTAAACAAGTACACTGAAAATAAATCTGTCAAAGCTATAGTGTTTTTTTTTTCCTTGTGGCTTTTCCCAATGGCAAGAGGAATCCACTGCTTACATTTCGTAGTCGCCTAGGTTTATGAACTTGCACAGTGTTGTGACAAGCTACATTTATTTGATTTATCTACAGTTTTGGTTCCCTATTTCTGAAAGCAGTCCTGCCAGAGACTTAGATCTGGGTGCTGCAGCTGTAGGTCATAGCAGTGCATGTGCAGTGCTTCTTTAGTTTTTTAAAGCACCTACATGCTGAATAAATAAACACAAAACTTTATTAAGTTAAATTACTGCAGTCACATACAGAAATCCAATACATGAGCAAAATGAGATTTAGTGTTTCCTTACAAGTATAGTTAATACAATTTGATTATCATTGTCTGTAGAAAGAAAAGAGACTGTTATAGGAAATAAAATGTGTGCCAGAAAGCACGTATTTGAATTCTAAATACACACCACTTAGTAAGAATTTTAGTAGGCATAGGTCAGCTAATACTTTATCAGACTTTTTAGGCAAATTTGCCCCAAAGGCCTACAAATGTATTCCTTATATATTTCTTTCTGTGCTATTCAAATAGTAAATTTAAGATTTCCTGACAGCAAATCAATAAGCTTGAATTTTGCAAATACTCTGATACTCTGATAAAAGTACAGAAATTGCTGAAGAGAAAGCTTTGCTTTCTTTCTAGTTTACCTGGTTGTTTCTTCAAGCTTCGTCTGTCACCATGGGAAAGTGAGGAATATGCAGAAGAGCTGAGGCTCTTCTTCATCAAAACCGTTAAGAATCACGACGTCCCTTCTGTTTACTTCCCAAACTTCGAAGTAAAGAGATGGTGAACATAGATCAGGTTGCATGACATATTTGTGAGGATCAGATTCTTGAATATTTTATCCTACCTACTTTCAGGAGATATCGTCACGTCAACTTAAGTTTTCAAAAAAAATTAATTAATTATTTTTATCCATACTTCTCACTGAAGATGATACCTCTTCAGTCTCATTATAAAACACTACCATAGCAATATACCAAATTTTATGCCATTTGCAATCAGCAAGAAAGGATGCAGGATACAATATTGACATGGTCTTTCTGGATGATCTCAGCAGTGCTCAAGTAAAACAGTTCACAAAAGTGCTTAACAAGGTTGACAAAATCAAGCATCTTATCAACATACAAAAATATAATTAGCCAGAGTACATGCATTTTTAAGATAATAAAAAGTAGAATATTTAGGTTGAAGACTACTAGACGTGTATACCAGACTTCGGATAAGAACAAAAAAGATCTTATTTGGTAAAACTAATTATTTCTACAGATGATGTAAATACAGTTAGCATTTCAGTCACGTGTGAATGGGCACACATATTGTTGTCTCTTTTTGGACTTGTACTTGTCATGGTTTAAACCCAGCCAGCAACCAGGACCACGCAGCTGCTCACTCACTCCCTGCCCCCCCACCCCAGTAGGGTAAGGAGAAGAGGGACAAAAGGAGGACGGGGTTGAAAACTCGCAGGTTGAGATAAAGACAGTTTAATAGAACAGTAACAGAAGAGGAAAATAATAATAATAATAATGGTAGAAGAATATACAAAATAAAGTGATACAACACAAGTGGTTCTCACCACCTGAGCCCATCCCGAGCAGCGATTGCGGACGCTTGCCCCTTGGCCAATCCCCGTTTATATATTGAGCATGACATGTATGGTGCGGAATATTCCTTTGACCAGCTTGTCCTGTCTGTGCTCCTTCTCAGCTTCTATGGGAAGCTGAAAAAGTCCTTGACTAATATAAACACTGCTTAGCAACAACTAAAACAATACATGTTATCTACATTATTCTCATACTAAATCCAAAACAGAACAGCTACTAGGAAGAAAATTAACTTTATCTCAGCTGAAACCAGGTCAATGCTGAAACCTGGATTAAAAATCTCAAATCCTACAAATATTACAGCCTTGTAGCTACATATAAACTTTCTGTGGCTTTTCCACAGGTAACATTTTCTTGAAATACATATGCATGATATCTTTTTTAAAATAATTTTGTAAAATTCCACTTGCTCTCACTACTAATGAGTTAAGTGTCTTCAAATGTTCCTCGCTGATACTGTTGATTTTCAGGAGTGCACAACAAATACTAAAAAGCAACAACATTGCCTTCCTTCAGATCTTGCCTTACAATTTAGCTCATATCATGCCTGCAAAATACTGCAGTAAATGCTCAATTGATTTCAGAAGTATTTGTTTAATATCCCACCCATTTGTCTTGTGTATTTATTATAATAAACTTTTTGTGGTGTTCTGTGCGATTCATTTACCAACGAGCATTTCTCTTAAGTGTTTTGTTGTTAATATCAGAATGTCTTTCTATACACATTCCTTAGCACACTGGGAACCTCATGCTTAAAGTCCTGAAAAGGATTTTTTAAGATTAGCACATATGAAATAGTTATCAGAAAGCAATCTCTTAAAATTAATGATTTAAACAAAGGATACAGCAGTATACAGCTACTGTATTCTCTAGAGTTTAAATTTCAAATATTACCCTCATACAAAAAAGGATATTCTTCCCTATTTGCATAAAAAAGTGAAAAAAAAAATCAACCTATTAACACTATATGTTAACGGTACAGAAGAACTAATAAAAATATTTCTTTTGCTCAGGCACTAAGAAATCCAGGGTTTTAATTTTTCTTTTTCTTTAAGTTGAATTATTGTGTGTAGTATCTTTGTTGTGAATCATTGCCATGAAAAGCTTTTACTAATAGATTGATGCTTTTGTCCTCTTGATCAATACCAAACACTCCATGTACAAATATATATCATCCCAGATATCAATCTGTGCATTTCTAATGATATTTGTTTCCTGTAAGACTCATTTTTGAACATGTAATTGAAAGTCCTTCCTCTGGCTATGTTACAAATGTTGCTTCCATTAGCTTCACTGAGATTAAGTGCATAAAGTCTGCCTGCAAAAATGTGCTGACAGACAAAAGAAATTGTAGACTAGGCAGTAAGACTCCCTCCGCTCAACTCATTTGCATATACACATGTATAGGCATGTGTGCGTATATGTGTAAAAAAATAAAACAACCCAACAATATAATAAATACAGGAAGTAATGCAAGTAACTGGGATATTACTTGTTTCAGTTAAGCCTTAGCATTGTTGAACAGTCAGATATCTGATAGAATTACATAGACTTACTGAAAATAAAGATACCACCATGTTACATGAGGTATTGGTACACATGCTTTGTTCTTTTCTGGAACAGCAGCTGTTATTTGGTTCTTCAGAAGAACATGAACTTTATAAAAAAATGTTTTATGTGGCAGTGGGAGAGAAGGGGAGTTTTCTAAAACCTTACTGATAATCACTGGTCCTCATTTATTGGGCAAGGGAGAAGATGAGGAAGAAAGGAAATGGCAGAGCTACAGACAACCTCTTATAAATTGCAACAGAATATCAGTATCTCCATATATGATAGTCCAGATGACGTATATGATACAGATTCTAAACTGTAGTTTAGCATGAGCTGAAGACATTGATTGTGTTTCCCTAAGTTAAACTTGGACTGTTCTGTATACTGTACTGGGACATTTCCAAAAGAAATGTAGACATGGTCAAACACCATAAGCCACAAAGCAGTAATAGATCACAGGAAAAGACAAAGGCATCACTTTTCTTAGGTCTTTGCCGTGTTGAAGATTTGTCAGTAACATGCCCAGAAGTCTCAATGCCCTATTACTTCAATTCCTTTTATTTTTTTTTCAAATCACTTTTCATTACACAGAAATTGTGACATATTTTTGTCTTTTATCTGTTTACTAGAAAAAATTCAGTGCTAATTCCTATGAAGAAATAAATGGAAGCTCCTTTACTGGAGGCCAAGACACCCAGATCAAGATCTGTTTCTAAAACTTAAGTTACTTGTTTGTTAGATCAGTAATAGAATTCTCCTAGATTTATTTTTTTCTTCCTTTTTCTTATATAATTTTCACAGTATGAGTTAAAAGAGTTTAATAAATCCAAAGTACCAAAAAAGCTTATAATGAACCTGTCAAAGGGCTTGCTTCTAATTTGCCTGAAAGGATATTATTTCCTGTGAATGTTCTTCTGTCTTCATATAATTCTTCCTGAGATGCTCAATGCAGAACTCTGAAAATGGATGTTGACAATTTTGCGTAACATCCACTGGTAACTGCTATCCTAATATGCTGGCTGAAATGTCGCAGAGTAAAGATCAGATATAAATCAACTTCACCTTGCAAAGAAAAGTGATTTTTTTTTTTCTGAAATGTTTGAACCTAGCAACGCATGAATGTACCTTTCTACTTGTTAACATGCTTTTAACACAGTTTAACTACTACTGTTCAAGTTAACTCTATCAGCTTTTAACTGGTTTTGTTGGGATATTCATCACAAAGGTAGCACTGTATAAGAGCTGTTGAACAGATTCTGTATTCCACAATTCACTTTATATAGGCAGATATTTGGCTGGTGTATGAATCAGGAATTATTCTTCACTACATCTTTCAGTGCAGCACCTTTTTCAGCTCATTTTTTCCAGAGTTTCTGGGAGTAGGTAAGGCTGGTGCTTCTCTCCCTAATGGCCTCTACAGGGAGTAGGATAATGGGAACATGATCTGATTTAGTGCAGCAGTCTCTACGTTTTGTAAATCCTGGCTTATACTCAGCAAGAAACAGAACATGGCTGCTTGTCCTTGAAAGCATAGCAGGAATGATACCTCTCTGTTTTTCTCTTATTTCAGAGAGTAAAAGCATACAATACTTTTTTCTGTATTACTTTGCTCTAGCAGACATGCTACTTGCCGAGTCTAGTTCTACCTGCCTGCACCTGCTTGCTCCTGAAAATAATGGGAAACTGTGCCTATTCTGTTTCCTCAAACCTTTCTCGCCTGTGCTCACAACTGCTTTTAGGGCTAGCTCTAAAAAGCCATTCTAGGATTTTGTAGCCATCCTTTCACGAACAGTCAAATCAAAACCACATAACACAGGCCCATACAACCACAAGTAAAAACTTCTCACCTTCAGTAATTCAATTAACTTGTTTCCCTTTCAAACCATATAACATCGCTATTATTAATTCATACCTTGAAAACATAATTTTTGGAAGTTATAATGTGTGCTATTTTGTGAATTTAGACACTAATTGTTCAGGCAATTTGATATTCTGCCATACCATTCCTTGTATATTAACTTATTTTACTCCTTACAAGCTTGGTATGCAGTGTTTGTGCCACCGTATTGTTACAAATCCCTAATGGGAAAAACTCATCTGCACAGCGTAGGTGAGCAGGCACTTCTTTATTGCAGCGCTGGGGACACGAGGGATAGCTCCTCCAAACACGTGTCCACCTTTGTATTAAAATTCACCAGTTTTTATACACTTTTCACTATTACATAAATTGTTTAGCAAAAAAATGTATACTACGTTCGNCTTTGTAACTATACCAATAAATGTTGTACAAGTTGTCCCTTCAGAGGATGTATTGGAATTTAATTTAGATTTAACCTATAGGACAGAATCAGAAGATCCAGTCCATATGTAAACGTTCACAATATAACTCAGCTTCAAATATGTTGTCAGCACTAATACTATACTTTCTTTATGTAATATGTTTCCTTCTAGTCTAAATTTTCTTCATTTCATGAAGAGAGATTTTATGATTTTATTTTTTTATGGTTTAGTACCTTTTTTGAAAATCACTGCTACTGAAAAATGATTGCCTCATTTTCTGTTCTCTAGACACTGAGCAATTCAAAGTAATCCAATGACTACACTGTAACTATCCCTGTTTATTACTAATGTAAATAAGAGATTTCATTTAGTATCTCATATGGAATAACAGAATACGAGATTATGACTAATAATGCACTAATAAACAAAGCTCATTTCAGAAATCAAAATTAGACTGTTGATCTGATCTGGAGCAAGATTTTTCAATATTTGGGGAACATTTTTATCTCATTCTTATTCATAAATATGTGTGGAGAATCACAGAAACACAGAATATAATATATTAATTCCTGCAATGAAATTTACTCTGGTATTCATGTACTGGTTTTCTGTGTTGCTTGCCAGGCCCCTGGAAAGCTATCCAACATTAATTATAAGGTATCTGTCCTGACAGAGTGAAATATTTCTAAAGGATATGTTCTCTGCTTACTTGTTTCAATGTAACATCAAAGGTTTGTCAACCATTGATACAAAACACACAAATCTGTCTGGACGGTAATGATTAAGCCTCTGGCAAGGTTGTATTATTTTTTTACAGGAACTTTGACAGATTCCTCAGTTCAGACAAAACATCTGGCACTATTCCTGAATGCTGAACCAACTCTGCCGAGGTCAGAACATGTCTGAGACTGTTTGGAAAATGGTTTAGAACCTTTAGCGCAGTCAGAAAGGAAATGATTGTATAGGACAACATAGGTCTTCTCAAAAATAGTTTTCTACCTTTTTTTTTTTTTTTTTTAAATTTACTAGAAGATAAGTGAAAGACTATCTCTCAGACACCTTCTTCCAAAATAAAGTCACGTGACTAAATATAAGATTGAACTCTAAAGGACGTTATCATACTGTGCATTGATGTAATCTTTCAACTGGAAAAAGAAAAAAAAGTTTTAAAATATATTATGAACAAATCTACTTTTCTGGGCAATATAATTTCTCAAATAACTGTACCATTCACTCCATTATCACATACTATTTCTTTCAATACCAAGTCATTCTCCGTGAAGGCAATCTTATAGGTCTATTAACTAAATGGTTGATTTCTTTGTTCTCTAGAACAAAGGAAAATAATTTTTTTTTCCCTTTTATGCAGCCAAATAAAGGAAGCCATACTTGTCCTCCCAACTGTTCCTCTGCTTCAGTTAGATATCTGCTGATCAGGAGACCGACCTACCAGCCACTTTTGCACACAGATATTTTTGTTAATTATGGCCTTTGCTGGGGTAATCTTACTGTTTCCTTTTTCTGAAAATGGCAAGTCTGTATCACTTACAATCTCCCCTTAACATGGAAAAAGGTGGTTATCAAGTCACCTGGACTGACCTGTCTACTTTCTTCCACCAACTGATCCAAAGACTTATGCACGTTTCCAGACAGTAGTAGTACTACAGTTGTCTGGTTTGTTTTTTTGGTGGGCCTCGCTATTATTGCTAAGAGCTACTACCACTGTCTCTTTAATATTATATAAAGAATAGTTGAATAGCTTATAGCTGAGTAGTTTACCAAGCTGCTAATTGTAGATGATTGGAATGATAACACAGAATAGCTTATATTTTTTTTTTTTTTTTTTTTTTGGGGGGGGGGGATAGTTATATCCAGAGCATTCTTTTCATGTTTTCTGTTATTACTGCTTACCACTGGAAATAACTAACTGCATTATTTACAACACTCAGCCTTTCAAATTGTCAAAGGAAAACGAATTTTTTTTAGATTCTGATGTATATGGTTAGTTTGAGAGACCAATGAACCCTCTTTTATCCCACACATCAGCAAAAGATTACAATTCTCTTAAAGTCCATAGTTCTTATAAACCATTCAGAATACACATAAACATCATCTAGTTTATTTTGAAAATGCAGATCTCAGAAGTCTTTTCAGAATGTAGATTTCCCTCTAGCCATGAAATTTGTTTCAAAATTTTTACTGTCCCAAAAGAAACAAAAAGACAACAATTGATTTGGTGATATAGGAGAAAATTTAATTGTCTGGATTTTCAGTCCTAATCATTTCACTTTTAGGCATGTGGAACAATCTGTTGCTTGTTCCTCAGCACTAGCTAGTGTGATTTAGAAAGCATTGGAAAGAGCAGTAAAGCTGTTCATGCAACCAAACTGATGGACTGCTAGTGGAAGTATTGCAACACTTTAGTTCTTTATTCACAACCAGGTTAACCAAGCACCAAGTAGATCAGGATCATAACTTAGCCCAACCGGAAAAATGCACTTTACATTGCTGAATGTAGCTTTTTAATCAATACTTTTACAGATACATGGGAATATAAAGAATGTGAATGTGTTTCCACACATGCTACGTAGTATTTGCTTCACTCTAACAGAAAAGCTCTCCCGAGAAGGGTTTGCTCTGCAAGACACAGTTTTCTAAGTGCTACAGTTATTATCAGCAGTATTAGCTGATCCGTACCATGAAGGATAAGGCCAATAAGAGAAATGCATGATGGAATAAACTGTGTGTCTTTAGTAGCTGGTGGTTGGACTTGAGAAAGTCAAAACACAGACCACATATATCACTTTAGCTGCATGTATGTGTTCCTCAGTATCTGAAAGAAGGCATTTAAAAAACTTATGTCTACTCTACTTTCTGTGTTTGTTTTGTCTCTTTCCTTCTGTTCCATGTTCTTCCTCCCACATGAAGTATTTTGTCTTTCACTGTCATCCACCAAAACCCACCCCTAACCTGTCCATGTCCATCCTCAAGCCTATCTTCCTTTCTCCCCTTTCCCTCTTTGTGACGTGAGAAGCACCAAGAGCAGCAGCAGCAGAACCCTACTGACAAGACCCCTTGCACAAGTGAGAGATAGTCACTTCCTCAGGTGTGCCAATACCAGAACTAAAACTCTCCCACAAGACTTTTGAGCACCTTTTAGCACATACACGATTGTTTTGCAAACCTGAATATTGACCAGTGTGTCATGATCTTGTGGAAACTGTGCATAGTGAATGATTAATGATAGCATGGATTCTGAAACATTTACTTTTCAAAGTGTAAACTGTACTTTTTCACATCAAAACTAGGAGCAGTATTATTACTGATAAGGCATCACATACATTGCAGAAGAGTAGATAGGCAGTGTCTAGTCAAAACTCATGAACAAAAGTCACCATTGTTCCTGTGAAGAACGCTATAACAGAAGAGTGATAATCTTGCTTGAGACAAAGAGCTAACTGTACCTTGAGACAATAAGACAGCAAAAGCTTTAATAATTTTTACTATGGCAAAACCACTGGAGAAAAATACAAGTTAAGGCTCAGTGTAACACACTTTATTTAAACAAACACAGATGAGACCATTGCCTCATCTAGAAAAAAATACATTTAGACAGGACAGCAAGACAAAACTGTCGTGCATTTTTAACACCTAGTTCCTATATTTGCTTTATATTTCTGATACAAGATGACTGTGGATAGAGAAGGAAAAATGGAAGATACCTGCTAGTGAAAATGTCAGATATCACCACAAGTGGTTTGCTTTTAAAATGTATTTGACCAAAGAGGAAGAGAGAAGAATCATTCCGTAAGAGGAAGATATATCATGCCTCATCCAACAGCATGAGAGACGTGAGGCTGCTGCCACTCCATATCCCTGTCACGGGATGGAAGTATTTGACACAATTACGATTTAGCAGCAGTTCCGTTTTATTAGTGATTTGAGGCAGATCAAGAGATTGAGTTTTAGCAGCACTTAATCATTAACTGATTT
>VYXH01004241.1:220875-252606 GCA_013397275.1 Burhinus bistriatus
GTTGGAACTAGATGATCCT
Organism: Burhinus bistriatus; assembly: GCA_013397275.1. NCBI lineage: Eukaryota > Metazoa > Chordata > Aves > Charadriiformes > Burhinidae > Burhinus > Burhinus bistriatus. The sequence continues at coordinate 220,895 of VYXH01004241.1, forward strand.
TAAGGTTCCTTCCAACCTAAATCATTCCATGATTCTATGATTCAAGTCAGGCATTAGAAATGAGGACTCTTTTCCTATGATAAAAATCTATTTTAAGTAGATTGCTAAGTAATGCAAAGGAATTCTATGACAGTGTTATGTAAACAATCTAGTTTCTTAGGGCAATATACCTTAACAAACTTATGTTGAAATAACCTGCTTCTCACTTATTACAGAAGCTCACCTTCTGAAAATGTCCTTTCATTACACAGATCCACATTTTCCTCAGAGAATTTAACCCTGTACAGTGAGTAAAACAGTTTCCCTCATGATCTCATGGAGGTTTGAGGGTGTGGATGAGGTGAAATTGTAGCTGTAGGAACAGTTTTAATTCTTGATTTTCAGGATTTGAGTGCTCAGTCAGGTGCTTAAAATTTACATTTTTATTATTTTATTTTAGTTTGTGTATGTGATATCTACTCATTTTTTACATGTCTCCATATCTAGAAAGGTGCAGATAGATACTTTAGGTAGAAACAAAAAGGAACAGTTTCAAGCCGGAGAAACTGACTTGTTCTATTATGGATGAGTTCATGTCATCCAATCTATGGAAGTCGTGAAGGTTAAAAGGCAAATTCCACTCCTTAGAAACAACTCACAGGGGATATAACTACATGAATTCACTACATGATTTTGCCAGTGAGCACATCTGCCTGCATGGAGATGGAAGATTTGAAACAGGGTTGCAATCACTTGTGAAAGAAGCAAGGGGACCATCACTGCTCCCAAAATGCTCAGGAAAACTTTAGTGATGAAGGGCAACTTTGTAGAGCTACTCTGGCTGTCCTGTGTTTGGAGCAGATTTGCCAGATCTGTCCACTCACCCAACACCCTGCTGATCCCTTCAGTAGATTAATTGTGCAGGAGTTAGCCCTAATTGCTTGCTGTCCCTACCTCCCAGGCCCCTCAGATAAGGAATCCATCCACAGTATTCTCCCTGCCATCTCCTGTCTTGCTCTAGTCTTAAGACAAGAAAGAGTAACTTGGGAAAGGTTATTCAAGCAACGTTGTTCCAGTCCTGTGAGGTATATGTCAATACATTCTTCTTGCTTGGGGCAAAACTTACTCTCCACTGAGTTAACCTGGGAGAGGAAAGAAGGACAGCCAAGGTCACAAAGGTGTCAAGGGATAACAAAAGAAAAACAGACACAAGTTTTGGAGGGAGGAGACAAAGGTGTAAAAGAGTAAAGCAAAAAATAGCAAGGAGAGAATCTTTGACAGTTCTTTAAAAGTACTTTAACAGTATTTAATAGTTTCCTAATGTGATTTAACGACACACAGAAGAGAAACAGAGAACAGAAAAGTGGTAGTGTGAGGATTTCAAGTTCTTATCTAGGTGACAGTCCAAATTTATGCAGCCTGTATAGAAATTCCCTGGTGCTGCTTTTGCAATTCTATCCATATACTGATAAAGTAAGCACTTTGTGTCTCCAGTTGCTGTCAGTAATGGATGTTCTTCTCCAGAAACAGAGACATAAAGAAAGAGGTCATTCACACATCTCAGTGAAAACCATCTCTATTTTGTTGGTGACAGTTTGGAAGTTCATGTTTTTGTGCCTGATCTCACATCCTTGATCCACTAGGAGGCAGGAAAGGAGACAACTTATAAGAATTACATGTAAGCATGCTAAAGAATGCATCACCATGCTAAAATATGGAAGACGTCACAGTAGATCAAATGGTGAAGATGCTATTCATGTCTACTGGAGCATGTTTACACTAAGTGCCACCCTTCATGCCAATTAAAAATTCTTGGTTCTTTCAACAAATTCTTAGTACATGAATAATTTGTGACAAAGTATGATCAACACTGTATGTGATCTTGTTGCAAGATTTAAAAGGGTGCTTCTTTTTATCCACTGATGATTATTAAAAATCATAAAAACATATCATTTGCTGCCTGATCCAATGGCTGATTGAACTACTTGGTATTACCAGTCTATACAGCATGAAGGCTTTCACCTCCTTACATCTAAACCTAGGTACTACACACCAAGCACAATATGATAGCATTTGAATTCTGTTCCAGATTTGCTCCTCATTTAGTTAGTCCAGACAGAGAGGATTATGTTTACAGACCTTTCAAAGAAAGTGTCTTGCCCCTCAATTTCATCCAGTTGAAACTTAAAGGATAGCTAAGCAAACAACAGAAATACCAGGGAACAGAAAATGCAAGCTAATTTAAGAAATACAGGACAAGAAATCAGGAGACAGGTTTACATTTGGAAAAGAAAACAAACTAATAACTAGCAGTTCAATGAAAAAAAAAGTGGAGAGACAAAAACTCCCCAAATAAAGAAGGTTAAATGGGATTACCCAATAGAAAAACAGGTTTAAAAGTGTAACCAGCAGTAAACTCTAGAAAAGATTAAATGAGGGCATAATGATCAAAATGTAATAAAAAGTCAGTACTGTGTTTTATTCCTTCTCAAGCTAATATATAGATAGGAAGATACTACACATGTGTGGCAGTAGATGTCTATACCATGAAGTTAATCTATCAGAATTACTTTCTTAGGAGCTCATATCTTTTTTATATATATATGGATAACACCTAACCTCAGATTATAATATGAGTTATAGTTGCGTACTTTGTAGGAGTATGCAGTCCATTTCATGAAAAATAAAGTTAAGACAGATCTACTCTTGCAGCTTCAAACGGATAAACTGCACCGAGACATGAGTTTATCCCCAGGAAGAAAAGTATTGGATAATAAATGGAGCTATCAGCCTTGTTCCTATCACAGCCCTTGTGTTACCCAGCAAACTAGATGGCAGCAACTTTCATGTACTACAGCTTGACACAACACCAGGGCTGCAACCCCTACAAAGATTAGTGGTATTTTTTCTTTCACCTCATCAAGCTGTAATCCTGTCTTCACATTCAGGATATATATGACAGTCCTCTTGATTTGTTTTGTTTTGTTAATGTATGCATGTATGTTAGTCATATATCTTACTCTCCCACCTTTGTGTCATTTTTATTACCCTTCTTCATTTCTGCAGTAACATTCTTGAGTTAGGGGTCTCTAAAATCATCTGATATTACTCATGCTTACACTTATGATGAAGTGTAATTTATGTCATGCATTCAAACCTTTCATTAGATATATATAGGAGTAGACGGTTTTGTTTCTCTAAACAACGTACCACCTGAGTAAATGTATATTTAACCTGCGATCCTTTGTTACCTTAGATTTTCCTTCTGATACTTTCTAGATCACTTCCTATTCAATTTTTATATATGCTATGTATTTCCATCCCCACCAAAGTACAATGTAAATTAAATGGTGTCTATTGCATTGCATTGCATTGTATACTGAATACCTTTGTCAGCTCACTGTAGTCTGTGAAAATATAAAAATATTTAATTGGCCAAGCAAGGCAACCAGCCCTAAAAAAGTTACAAAGTTAGATATATAATTTTCACTTTCATGAGAGAAAACAACAGCAGCAACAATGTTTTGAGGATATATAAACTATTTAAAAATATGTATTTTACTTTGTAACATAACATTAGCAAATTCAGATAGATAAGCATTCATGGTTAGATATTTAATGTTGTTAAATGATGGCAATATGGCCAGGACTTGAATTTAGCCTTACAAATTAACTGAATGTTAGACTAACATTGTAGTTTTAATAATTAAATTGGTAGAATATTGCTGGTAATTCAAGTTTAGCATGTAATTAAGCATGTTTAGATCTACTCCATTTCTTGAAGGAAAAAACATCCTGTCTCAAGTCAAAATCCAAACAAATTTTGCTATCATAAATATTGTGCAAGTTTGCAAAGATGAAATTGTTCTAGAGAGGTAAAAGATAAAATGCCAGCACGTTCAGGAATAATGCGGTGCTGTTCATGGGTTTTATAGGATGTATAAAACTGGTTCTGTTGCACTCCAGGTAGTTTTTTTTCTGGTAGTTCTTTACAGACCAGAAAAAGTTTTAAATTCAGATGTTCTAGTCTCCAGAGGTTTACTTCTGTGTGTGTCACTTACACTTGTGTTGGTTGCAAAAGCCTGCCAAAAGAAAATGGTGGTGTTTTATTCTCCTTTTTCACAAGTGTATATGACTATAGAAAGTGTGCTCCATGATGAAACAGTCCTAGTATATCTGATGTAACAGCATGGTCCCATATCCTTTCTCTACATATACCCCATAGTCACACAGCTCTGTGTTTTTCACATGCCAAGAGAAGATGCTCATTTCAGTGGAGTTGTATGCATACCAGATATTAAGCACATGCTGTAACATCTAAGTTTCAGCACACTCCTCACACTAGCAAACTGAAGAACCCTAACATTCTTTGATGCATGGCAGGCATTGCATTTTCAGTGAACTGTCATCACCACATTTTGGAAAATACATTAACTTTCAAAAATTGCTTACTATTTTCTGAATATTTTGTTAACCCTAATTAACATAAAATTACTCACTTTGAACCCAATCATATTAAAGATGTTAAGAATTTCAGAAAACACGATACTGGCCGCATCTGAGAGAACATAAAAAAGATCTGTCAGCTAGAAATAGTCTAGTTTAAAATGGAAATAAAAATAATAACAAATTCAAAAGTGGTAATCTTTATCGAACACTTCTGAAATATTTTTTCACTGTGAGAACAAGTAGTTTTATGGCATCCTGTCAAATAATACTCTTTGTGCCCCTTTATAAGAAATACATATACACATATACTTGGATGTATATGGACCTTTTCTTCAGTAGATCTAAAGAGATAAACATCTCTATCCATAATTTACAGATGGATAAAGTGAGACACGATGACTTGCCTCCTCCGTTTAAGACCCCTGTCCCAGTCTTTAAATATATCTGAGATAAATTGTTCAACTTCTGAAATTTTTATAAAAACATACTCACTATCCAAATTGCCACAAAAGTAGATATGCAACTTCCAAAAATGTGTTTCCAGTGTAGTTTCCTGTAAGAGCACCTATATTAATGGCAGCATCAGATCATTATAGTAAGTACTGAAGGCAAATATATACTTCTAACCTTTTAAGAGTACTTCAAATTCCACATCACAAAGACTATAGTTGACATATTAATTACCTAGCTGTATGAAAACTGGGTTATCTTGCAGCCTCTGGCATTTTTTAAGTTCATTAATTTTCTTACCTTGTCTTTCTCTTATGTCTTCTTTTTATTGAGAAACTAAATATACTAGGATCATAAAAACTCAACCCAACAAAGAGTTGAATAAGGAGGAGCATTTACCAAAATGAGATAGAGCATTTTATACTGCATACATATATTCGTTGTTTAGCCATTTAGTTCTTTTCTTTTCCTTTTTTGCAGCTACATATAGCCAGTTTGAGAATGACAGACACTACTGTGACCTGATGCTTCTCAACTGATAAAAGGCAAGGATTATAACAATAAATTATTAAATGCACATTTAATATTCATTAAAGAAAAATAATCATACTTTGAAATGTGACGGTATCACATTTAAATAATCTATTATCCAAGGATTCTGTCAACCAGCAAAACTACAACAAAGAGTCTTATTCAGTACTGTTTTGCCCTTTTTAATAGCCTGTGCTGCTAAGCAAGTTGAGAATGAATCAGAATTAACCATTTAATGAGCACCTTATAAACATTCCACATTCATGTCAGTTATTGCATAAAGCATAGCACAAAAGAGCATCTACTCTGAAATATTTCCATTCTCTAGGAATTTCTGAATTAGAGCTGTGTAACTCCCTTCTACACTCTTCAACTCAAATTCCCTTTGACCGGTAGTAAGAAAATACTTCAGGGGTAATGTGACTTCCTGAAAATCCGTGGAGACTTCAACGGTGAGGAGTTCATACACTCATAAAACGGTGTCTGGAGTCTCCTGCCTGATACCTGTGATCCCTCTGCCGAGCTGTATATGAATAGTATGTCTACTGCTGGACACAATATAGGAGGGCATTTTTAGAGTGAGAGAACCCATTGGCCCTGCTTCTGCATATAATGTCCTGCATGACCTGGAAGGTATATATAGGCTGCACCTGGGGCTGTGCTGCCAGTCTCAAAGCTTGGATAGCTTCAGGTCTGATCATCTGGACGCCCTCAGGACATAAACATACTAGCAGGGCAGGCGAGGGCACGCGCTTGAACACGGGCAGAGCCTGTTCTTTTCCTCTTCACAGCAAGAAAGGCAGCTGTGAGATGAAAGTGCGATGAAACATGTTCAGCAGCTGGCATGGAACTAAAGCCTGCTCGGTGCCAAAAATATTTCTGTTATTAAAATGCATGTCAGTATTGTGTGCATTTACCAATGCCCTGGCGAATTCTACTACCAGTGTTGACAAACGGAAAATGTACTCAACACTTTCAGAAACAATATTTTAAGCTATTTTAAAGTTTGCATATAAATCATGTGTAGGAAATGTCAAGCAAGTGTTGCTTTAACCTATGATTTAGTTCACCTTTTTTAACTTTTTGAGGTCTGACCGCATATATTGATAACAGTTGGTTTTCCAGTTGCAGACTCAGCAGCTGGTATATAAACCCTACACATAGTATATGGTTTCAAAGAAAGGTTTTAGACTCAATAAATCAGTAAGCAGGTGAGAACAAACATGGGATTGCCAAAAGATGTAATGTTTATTGTTATGCCCCTAGACAACCTATCAACCAGTAACATGTCCCACATTAAACCGCCATTATTGATTTTCAGTGTTATTAGGTTTAAATCTGTTCCCTGAAAGATCTCTCAGTTAAATGGCTTTCACACTAATACACGTCCTGATAAAGTGGAGTCTCTATCTTAATTTCTGTCTCTTTTATGATCCTGTCATTGTAACAGTTTAGCTGCAGCTCAGGATTAAGATAGGGCATTACACCTGAAACTCTTATTTATCTCTCTGTTCATGGTAGAACTGACTTGTTTCACTAGAAGGTTTAATTATTTTAATATGTTTATTTGTGTGCATAACTTGATGTTGCACAGGCAACTTACTATAAAATTTAAAGCAAAAGCAGACATCACAGGAAAACACTGTCCAATTTATAGCTGTTCTATATACTCTATTCAAATATTCACATTAAAATGTTCGGTATTGCTTTAACTGTTTGCAAAATGTAATAGTGACTGCACCATAGAGTCAGAGATAAGAGAAGAACCTGCTTTAACATTCCATGTTATCATGTCTTTTGTTGACACTATAAGACTTAAAATAAATGAGGTCAAACAGTATCCGCAGCTGAGCACGTGCAATGCTGGGAGGAAGAATCCCTAAAAGTTATACTTTAATCATCTATTAATTGGAAGGATTATTCATTGGTTTAAGTTCACAAGGGCTAGAAAGATTAGGAACCCCAGATGCAACACAGGGTTTTACTAATTCAAGTAAGCCTGAATTGATATGTTAATTTAAAAAATATATTAACAAAAAAAAACCCCAAACACAGTCAAAACACAATTATATAGTGGTTAAAGTCCTACAGGTTGAAAGACTTTTCTGCGTAACTCCTGGGTTGCACAGACCAAGTAATCTAGCCTATCTGTAAAAAAAAATGCTGTGAACTTATAGAGATGACAACATATCCAAAAGGTAAGAAGATTGGTCTACATAGAACAGTTGTTTAGTAGCAGAAATTCCTACTGCTGAATGAATGAAACTTATGATGTGTCACTTTAGTCTAAAAAGATATTCCTTCTCAAACTATTTGCTCAATAAACTTCTAAATTAAAGAAAATGAGGAATGCTAAAACTGCTACTAGACATAAAATTAAGTTTCTGTTTGTTTTCGTGTTTTCTATTCAAACCATGACATTGCTGGTGAAGAAGCTAAGTCAGTATTCTGTTTAAATGGACTCTGAGTTTTTAATTTTTGAGCAAATATGCCTTGTTATTAATTATTCATTTACACAGATACTTCAGATTTGTGTAATTAAAAAAATAATTTGAATGGTTGTTATTCATATAATGGTGATGTGACTTTGATGTTGATTGAAGTTCTCGTTTATTTATGTTAAAAATGAATTTATTGTTGAGAGAACCTGGAATTGTTTCTATGGTTTCCCCATTTTTAACATTCAAAGGAAAATTATTTGTTGACACTTTTAGAGATATATGGCATAGTTTACTGGTAACAGTATTGCTGTTGTTTCCAATGTATGAATGCTCAGTGATGTCTATGAAAAAAGCTGCATGATATTTGTCTGACAGCATGTGGCCACCTTCAATAACACTTTGACAAAATAACTTTTCTTAAGTCTTTTATTTTGGAAATAACACTGGAGTGTATCCAATATAATTGAAATAGCACAAACATGGACTATTGCTACATGCATTCCTCAAGCCAATGAGAAATCTGCTGACAAAGCAAGACTGGTGTTAACTGAATTAAACAATTCACTACATTGTCCTCAGGGAGTAATATCGATCCAAGTATAGGAAAGTGGATTGTGAAAGGAACTAGTTACACCAGTAGGCAGAGACTTCCTTAGGTCTCAAGACTGAATGAATGTTTTTTGTAGTAGTATTTGCCTGCCGTAAAGGTCTTCACTTCTGCTCACATTTCACACAAGGACTGTCCACTGTAGAGCCATTGTTGTAGGAAACGTACGTACAATTTAAATAGGAATACGGTTGGTATCCGATCAATTCCTCACAGAGTGATCTGCAGCCAAATGATGATTGCACAGATTCAATCTAATCTAATATTTCAGCCAGTAGAATACACAGAGAGAGGAAAAAAGCAGTCAGAAGAATAATGATAAAAGCTTTTCATGAGGTATTATATCAACCTAATAATTGAAAACCAAGCATATGTGTGTTTGTGTATGTGCATGCATATGTATACATCATGTATATTATCTCAAGAAAAAGGTGATTTGGGACACAGATAAACTTGATCATATTTGCCAAACAGTTTAACTCTCCCCCAAATCACCTCCTTCTTAAGACAAGAATAAATAAGTCTGACAGTTCTTTTTAGTTTTTTTTTTTTTAAGATGAATGTGACCATGTGACCAAGCGTTTCATGGGAATCACTTAATGAAGAAAAAGGATGGGCTTTTTAACTCCTGCTTCTGTCAAATAGCTCTGGAGTCCCCTCTTTTTGGAGGCTTTCTTTTCCCCTGTTGGGAGCAGCAAGGGCAGCCTGCTCAGTGAAGAAAAGGGAACCGGGAGCTGAGCTTCAACACAAGGCTGGTGAGACAGCAGTCTCATGGTACCTGAGCAGGGTGAGCAGAACCAGTCTGCTTGTAGTAGTCTGGTTCATCCTAGAGTCTAAATAACCAGGCACATCCACCACATTGAGGCTGCTTCGAGGTCAAGCCAGGAACCTGAGTCAGCAAGTCAGGGTTAGGATGTGAGAAGCACAACTTTGCACATGGGCAGTTGTGAAACATTACTGCTGTAGCTCTGTCTTCGCCTGTTCTGAACGTCAAGATCATGACTCAGCTGAAAATAGAAGAAGATGTGAGGGGAAATGAAACAAAAGAATGAATCTTGGGTCTTGCAGCTATATTATCTTTAGACAGATTCCTCTGGGGTGCACTTGCCAAGTTTCTGCCCAGGTACAATCTCTTTATTTTCAAACCCCTGAGAAACAATCTAAGAACCCTGTAGTTGAAAGGTAGAGAAAAAATATTGTGGATACCCATTTGTTGAGGTACTCTTCAGTTTACCGTCTTCACAGTGTCCGTTTATACCACAGTCTTTGTGTCATCCTGCTCTTAAGACCACAGGATGGTAGAATCACATTTTGACTGTGGAGTGAGTGTGTAGTCAAGATTTTGCATCTCCTGCTGTCAGCGGATACTTGCCAGGACAGAGTTCTTTCCTTGTGAGAGGGAATTCTGTCTTCAGCTTCTATCATTAGGCAAACCTGTAACATGAACTATCTACTGCCTTGCCACCATAAACACATGAATGAGCTGACATACATCATTTACATTTTCCGTTTCTAATGTGGCTCGTAAATTGTTAATAACATTGCCAGCCGGTACCAGATTTGTTGGTAGACCCAAATCTTCCCAGCAGCCAACCACTTCGCAGCCTGGAATAATAGCATCTAGTTACACCTAGATGGCCAGTTTGCACATATGCATATGCCTGATGTAATTTTATGGTTCAGTACTCACTGTTCACAGCTCTTGCTCTGCATGACTTCCTCACACTCACCCCAACCCCACCAGCCCTTCCAAGCAGAGAGACCATCTCAACCAACTATGCTGGTTTTGGACAGGAAAATGTACAAGCACAATCAGCATATATACAAACAAGCATAAAACCCAAACAGAACTAGTATTCTCTGCCTAAAAAGCATTCCCCAGATTCCATGAACTCATTTTTGTTAACAGCATTCAAACAAACAGCATCAAATATCAAAGACGTGATGGAGGAAGTCTATGACATATACCTGAAACTTAAGTTTTACAATGTGAGGGAGAGGTAGGCTGTTCTGCTTTCCATTTAGGCAGGTCAAGTCTTTGGATCCCAGTGATACCAGCTGCAACCTATGGGGACTGATAAGCCCTAGAGCAAAGAGGTCTCAGCTCACTATTGAAAGCTTTTTTGAACTTCCTCCCCAGTCAAAAATGCCTCCTTTTCCCTGCCTTTTGGTGCAGCATTCTGGGAGAAAACAGCATGATTCATACAGTGTCCTGTATTTAGCACTGTCCTGGTTTGAGGTAAAAGAGGACCAATTTTGTTCAGTAACTTTACTTTTTAGCTAGGCCTCTTCTAACTGCTGAAATTAACAGCATGTTGTGCAGAAAACTGTTTGCTCTCGAAGTGGTAAGACCCATGTTTACAGTTGATGCCAAGGAACGGTATGCAGAGAGGCTCTTGCTTATACTTATTGCTATAACAACCAAGGGCAGCCAACTTTGTTCCTTGCCCCGTTGGAGGGTCAGAAGCGGAAAAGTGTAGAGGGGTCACACCTGTGGGGAGGAGCGGACAGGACAGGTGACCCACAACTGACCAACAGGGTATTCCATCCCATCTGCCTCGTGCTCAGTATAAAAGCTGAGGGATCAAAGGGTCAGCTCTCTTTCTTCAATGGCCGACGTCCGAGGAGGACTCTGTCTCTGCGTCTGCCTTTGATCCTGATCCTGATCCTGATCCTGATCCTGATCCTGAATCCAGATCCGGGATCCAGTTCCCGTCCGTCACTGAGTCCAGTCTGGAACTTCCCCAGTGCCTGCTGGTGATGTGATTGTCATCCTGGGACCCTGATACAGTTTTGTATATATTTCATTATTTTCTTTTTATTATTTTATTATTAATATTTCATTAAAGTAGTTTCATTCCTTCTAAACTCTTGAGTCTCTCTTTTTCTCTCTCTGTCTTGCCTCCCTTCGGGAGAGGAGCAAGAGAGAGTGAGCGTCTGTCGTTCCACCGGATTGGGCCAATCTGGCCCAAACCACGACAAGCACTACATGTGACATCCACAGGGTTGGGCTGAGTGACAGGCAGGCACTGCTGCAAGAGGGAAAATATGGTGAAGATCTACTTTGCAAAAGGTGTCATGACGCTCCAGGGCACCTTGAACTGGAAGACTCTGGAGCATGCCAAAGACTCAAAAGCATTCAATGGGAAGGCCAAGTTCAGATTCGTCCTTTAAAATATTTTCCTCAGGCCAGGGCCACTTCAGTACAGGCAGGTTCATTTACCAGATACACAAATTTACAATCTGAAAGCAATTAATTCTAAGTGCGCAGAAGCTATTTAGATAAAACATGCACTGCTTTTGGATGTTCCACCTTTAGCAATGAACTCATTGTGAACTGGTCAACCTAGTTTTGTAGACCTCTGTGATCAGAATAATTGAATAATGCAGTAGCTACTTATCTGCGGAATACCAAATCCTTAGAAGTTCACCAAGGTCTGATTTATGATTTAATCCCTGATTACAAATATGGTCTAGCAAATCATAGAATATTATTGCATTCTAGTTCAAAGGACTTAGGACTCAGCACTTTATAGTCTGTGATTAGTATACAAGTTTCATTAGCACTATTGAGAAGGAAAAATGACGATTTAAAATGCAACACTACAAAAAATAGAGAAAACTAAACCTTTTCTTTCCACAGGTGTATGATTACAAGATAAATGTACCTTGAGACTGAAATCATGCAGAGTTTTCTAAAACTTAATTATGTGAAAGTCCAAGTGATACAAGAAAACCTGAGTGGATCTTTGTTTTGCACCCTGCAGTGTTAGTCTACAGTTTCTTAAATATTAGCATTCAGTGTTTGTTTGTGTGTTAAAGAGGTGAAAATGGAGACCAACAAATCTGCCTTCACTTGTACGAGTTAACTATATAAAACTTCCATAAAATCAGGTGATTATTCTGCGTAACCAGTACTTTCCCGCCATGATTTATTTTCATAATAAAACATAGCCACTATTCTATATTCTCTATGAGGTAGATTTAAATAACATAAACTGTACAAAAGAGGTGGGGAAAAAACATATTAAAAAGAAGGAAAATTACTTTTCCCTTTAAGTTTTAGAGGTCCAAAGGTTTGCATTTCAATCTCCAATAGGGAAAATTGACTTCCTATCCCTAAGGGAAACAAGAAAATCCATTATCTTTGCTAGAAAATAGGAATTGTTTAATCTTTTTCTATTTTAGCCAAGTGGTTCATTCTGATTGCTAAGCAGCACATTGTACAGCCCATTGTTCTCTCTTGAAGGTTTTTATTGAGTCTCCAGTTTTGATATTTCATACTGTCAGACTTATGCTAGTGACAGAGCATGTATTTTCTCATTTTCATCTCAAAATGTGCAAATACTAGATAACGGGGTAGTAGCCGTAGTTCTGATGTTGTGTCTGGCTGATTAGTTGGTTTGGTCATTGCTTATTTTAAAATCCTTATAATTATACAGTCACCTCCATGAACATTATTTTATTATGACTTTGTTTCTCTCTGTGGCTTTTGCTTTTGTTCCCCTTTTTCATTTATTTAATACCAGCCACTGTGTCATCCTGTGTTTTTATTATATATTGAATATAATATAATTTTAAAAGCCTTTTAAAAATGCAGACACTGGCTCTTTGTAGTTGCTTTTGTTCCTTCTGTACAATCTGTGATACTGAATAAGTGACATACATGGTTCAAACCTGTACTGTAATGTACACCAGAGAGTGTTACATGTCACCAGCAGTCACTGAAAGACATTTCTACTTTGTCTGATCGTCTTGGTGCTGCTTCTGCCCCCAACTGATGCAGCTAAAATGGAGAGCTCTGCTGCTGCCTTTTAGAGGTTTAGAAATGTTCAGAAAAGCACATGGGGCATTCCATGGGGTGTTCCAGTACAGGGTCAGCACTTGTGGGTGAGGAGGACATTGGTGTTTTCCAGTTCCCTTCACTTAACACAAGTTAAGATAAATATATAAACACAAAATTTTATTACTAGCATCCAAAATAGGCAATACAGTTCTAAATTTTTGGAAAGACATAGGCACAAGTGACTGAAGGGTATATCTAATCTACTTACAATAGGGTCATCTATTTAAAGTCTTCTCTTGTCTGTGGAATATGACAGATTTAACAGTTAATTTGTCCTTTCACATCATTAGTTTATTCTTCCAAACTCTATTTTAATCTTTCTGTACCTAAGAAGCAGTCTGGTCACCCACCTAACTAATCTGAAGTCGTTTCTCTTCAATATCTACATGAAGTCTTTTTGTTACATTAGAAGTCATCAAGTCATCTCCTGCACTTTAACAGCTAGCAAACAATTATTTGCTTCAATGAAGTTTAAAACTCTTATTCTCTCTTTGGTGCCTGTTTAGCATGCTTTAGTCAGAAAAGGCTCTGTTGCAGAAAGAGCGATGCACTTCACTCGCATAGACAAGCACCAATACATTTATTGATATCAAACAGGGATTTAACAAAGTTTGATGGTAAATGTGAGAGTGCTTTAACAAGATTTGAGATGGCAAGGCACACTTGGTTATTTACTGCATAGAGGACAGGGTCAAGGAGACCCTCCCGTTGAGCCAAGGTTTCAGAAAGGACCCCCTTGCTTTCCAAACTCCTTCTCAGAGAGGACTCTATGTGCAGCTGGATTCAATCCTAGTCCCAGACTTGGTCAACAGTTTATGTCTAAAGGATTATATATGTGTAATCAATCCTTTATATCACTTAACTAAGATTTCAAAGTTCAGTATGCTATTAATCACTTACCGAGGATCTGTTGTGGCAAGGAATCTCTGAACTTCAAGGAGTAACCTTTAGGGTGTTCCTACTCAAGAGGAGATCCTGGTGTGCAGTCCACTGCTGTTCAGGAGAGCTCAAAGGGCTCTTGAGCTGTTCACTATTTATGAGGGTAAGATGATTGACTTATAGTTATATTTGCATACTGACCACAGAACCAACATTGCTCAAGTGAGCCCTTGACTATTGTGTTGTTATCTGCTTCCCTGAAGCCACATTGAGCCCCGGATGCCGCCATCACAACTACATGCACCCACTATGACAACCGTGGGTGGTTATTGCTTCGGCAGGGTTACAGGAGAAAAAGATCAGATGGCACCTGGAGAGGGGGGAGCACACCATCACAGAATCTTTTGCTGATCATTTTATGTTAATCTGTATATTAAAGCAAGAGCTGATACAAACAATAACAGTTTCTAATTGTACGTACATTACTACAATTCTTTACTAAGACGAGTCTTGACAGCAGTCAACCACTTGGAATGATAACAAATTTGAAGTGTCAGCTCCCAACCTCTTTCTCTTACACATGTATGATAACATGAAATTTCACTAGAAATTTCACTATAAATTTGCCTGTTACACACATCACAATTATACTTCAAGCCACAGCATCTAGCCAGAGAAATATTTTACTCATTTACCTAAACACATAGAATTTGTATCAGAATAGAGAAGGTCCTAGACTATAAATCCAAGAATGACATCTACATTCGGAGCACCTCCAGTGAGGTAAGAAGAGGACAGCAGTGCTGGCTTATAGTAAGTCTCCTGCTCCAATTCCTTGCTGGCCAAGGACTAAAATGTGGACCTTACTGCTAGTCTGCTCATTTATCACAAGGACCTGGTGATACTCTAGAACAAATACGTTTCTCCCACCTGTCTTGTTGACTACAGAGAGGTAACAAATCAAGACATTCATCCATTTTCCTTAAGGGAAGAAACACCATGTAAAGCCATCCATCTATGTGTTAGGAAGGACCATTGATGTAATAGCCTCTAACACCTGCTATATACAAATGTATATGAGTAACATGAAAAAAATATGAACGAATATAGCCAAGCATTTCAAGGGAAGTTGTGAGAAGAAGGAAATTGGCTGTATGCCTACAATGTTACTAGTTACAACTGAAATATCATGCTTTGACTTTCCAGGCGGCTCCTCTTATTTGTAATGCAGTAATATCATTACTGAATATAGAGGTTGTACTTCTAGGATGAGGCTATATTCCATCTAAGAAGCAGATGTTCTTTTCCGTGCACATACGTACAGTACCCATACAGACAAGAAGTAACACTATCAGTAATTTTTCAGGTCTGGTAGCTTCTAAATGAAAGAAATTAAAGAATTTATTGAGGTGGACAACAAACTCCAGGAAAATCTACGTGAACCACAACAGGCCAGGAATAACAGCAGCAGTAATAGGCAGTGTTACAAAAGGCTTCAATCCAGTGAAGTTAAAAGCACAGGATAATGCTAAATACAGGCTTCTTTTTCTCTTCTGTTCCTATTTCAGATACTTCTTTTATGCTCATTGGCATGAGAAGGAAAAATTTCCCTGTATCTCTGGTATGTCTTTCATGTGGGTGTGGAAATCCACACCACTCCTCTACTTTTGTGCAGTACTTTTCTTATTACAGTGGATACATCATATTAGCTAGGTTTACGAGGGCTAGAGGAAGAGCACATCATTATTAATGTAACACTGATGAAATAAATGCCTTAGAACTCACTGAGACCACATTCTTCATTTTCTTTTCTTAAAAGTTAAAAATCCTTCTTGTTTGTTTTTTTGCCGCTGTTCAGGGGCTTGACTTCCTAAAAAATCTCACCCTTTTGTATAGTTTATCTTTTCTTCTTCATTTTTTTGTTCTCTATTTTATATCTATCATGTAATGTTGACCTTCATTTAGAGTCTGTACTGTGTTAGGTCTTTCCTTCAGAAATAGTGCTGAGAGTAGATTTTAACAAAGTAAACGACTTCCTTTACAGCAATCCATTAACTTTTTACAAAGGACACGAAAAGCTGCATGCACTAATGAATGTCACTGAAGAGATAAAAAGGAAAAGTCCTTTTTCTTCTGATTGAGAGCATATGTGTAGCTTTGTCATCTCAAGGCCACTAATCAAATTTCTGTCAGAGATACAAAAAAGGTAATTGTTCCAAAATGAAAATTGACAGGAAAAGCAGACATTACCTTTTAGAAAACTGGCCTTTCTAAGGATTGGTATAGGGATACCTGCATGACAATTACTGTGTTAATGAGGTGGTATAATTTAGTATCAAAGGAATTTCATGGGTGTCAAAAATTTCGATCTTCCAAGTATGAAGAAAACAGGAAATTGTGTTCTTTTCTCTGTCCAACCTGATCTGAGGAAGACTATTAGAAGCTACACACTCAAAATATACAGAATTCCAGTTGAGATTTTTGCTTTGCTTATAAATAATAGATAAGTGTCAATATAAACATCAGTACAGTGAGCTATATGTGATATATCTTATGGAAGGAATTATAAGGAATATTTGTTTTTTAGATATGCAAGCAAAAATTACTTTTCAGAAAAAAAAATTTACAAATATAATAGGTTTGGAGAACAAACACTTATTCATACCAGAGTTGAAATTTAGTCCTCCAATTTTAGATCTGAATGACCTACCACAAAATAAGTATGTATATATTAAGATAATAATCATAAGACAAAAGTAAATAACTCAGTAATACTTAACACAAAGTTTTCTTCAAGTAAACCATTATGCCACTGAGAGCATTTTGTTTTAAGGTGGTCTGGTGCTGAAGTTGTAAGACAAACCGGTGTTATCTTCCAGATCCTTCATCCCTGAGAGGACTGAAAACAAGGAATCACTTTTTGGGTATGGAGGACACAGAAAAGTATTGATGACCACAGTGGTCACATTATAAGAGAATACAGAGGATGTTTTTCTATAAGCAAAAATATACTTCTGTACCAAGCAGTTTCTAGAGTTCTTACCATCATGGAAAAACTGTGTGCTGCAATTATTTTTGATGCACTAAGCTCTTAAAACTGCCTGAGGAAAGCCTGTGTTGATGCAGACTTCAGGGTTCTCAATTTAATACCATCAATTCTGACATTCATCTATGTTTAAATGTTCAAAACAATTATCTGAATAGGGTAATGAGAACTACTATTTTGATAACAAAATGCTCTATAAAAATGAAATATTTTTCCAAGGGTGACTGGATAAAGTTAATGAGACATTAGTTGTGCTGAAAATACGCACCCAAAAGATAAACCAGGTCACCATCTGATGAGTGTTTAGCACAGAAAGGGAGACAGCAGCTGAATTTTCTTCTCCCTGAAGATAGATTCTCCCTCTATTGTCTCCAATGGTATGAAGGTTGCTTTATTTAAAACAGCTTAGATTTCTCAGGTTAGCTGTTTCTGGATTACTGACAGTTAAGTTAGCAGGTGTCTTGAGACTGATCAGTCTTCTAGGTACAAAATGCACACGCAGAATCACCTTCTTCTTGTTCTAGAAGCTGCTTTTTTTCCAACAAAACAAACCCTTTGATGTTCCTTACAACCCGTTGTCCTAGGATATTTCTTAACCATTAAATACCAAGAGCAATTGTCATTTCGCTTTGCGGTTTAGTCATCTAGATAGTTTTGTTCATCCCAGACACAAGATCCTTGAACTTTGCATCCACAAAGTCTGGAAAAACTCAGTCACAGATAACAGCACCCCAAGTGAAGCATATATTTTTCTTTTCTTTATGAGCTCGCTTTCTCTGGTGGTATATGTAGGATGTAAAATTTCTATCATTAAATTTAGCTTCTAATCTAAGTCTCTCTGTTCCTAAATTATGCTGATTTATTTACTAGCTTGAGCATCAAATGGAATGGGAAATCATAAGAACTGCTGCATGTTATATTAATGTAACTCACCAGCATTATTACTAGAATTTTACCTAAACACTCAATCTTACTAGAGACATCTTCCTAATCTTACATTTATATCTCATTCAGTTTTTCACACGGAAACATCTCCCTGATTTCCAAAAGACTTCAGATTCACAGAGTAGTACATCTAAGTAAATAATGGAGAAAATGTATAACATATTATGATTTTCATGAAATTAAATAAATTCCTTTGTATTTTCTTTACCATCGTATTAAAATTTTCCCAGACCTTGAGTTTATAAATGCCCCAGATTCAGCAAAGTAAATAAATTAATTCTTAACGTCAAGGTCAGTATATAAAATTTGGAAAGTTGTAAAAAAGGCTGTGAAAATTCAGTATTTAAAAAGGAATGATAGATTCAAAATGCAATTTTACCGGTTTTCAGCTGAAAAATTTCTTCCCAGACTCAGTATTAATTGACCAGAAAAATCTTAGTGATTGATAAATACAGAAAAAACTTAGTTGAAGCTGCTTACTCATTTAGACCTGGTAGCTTCCCCTCCCCTATCAGTACTGCAAGAAATTCCTATTGCATTATTAGGATATTTTTAAAAGTCTGAGGGAATTCTGTAAGTCACAGAACTTGAAATACACAAGTGAAGTAACTGAAGTTATATAACTTTTGATGTGTGGATTTTGTTAAGAAAACTAATGGCATGTTTCATAAGCTTTAGAAATAACGGTCTGGTTTCAATGAAATTATGAAATTGTTAGCCATATTAGCTGCAGCACCATATTAACTCCAGATGAAAAATCCTTCTTGAGGTTCTGACTTTCAGATTCTGCTAATATCTCTTAGCTCTTTCCTGTGACTTTTAATTGTGAGAGGAAAAAGAGATGGTAAGTATTGCAGTTAGTTTTGAGTAGTACAGAAATCATAATCTGATTAGACGGCTACTACTCCCATCTTGACTAACCACTTGGCAGGAAAAGCTGAACAGGTAGCTGTTTAAGCTTCAAATTGGATCTTTTCTTTATACCAACCTGTTATTTTCAAAAAAGTTACAGGAACTTCAGATCTTTATGATTTCTAACTATCTGTCAAATCTGTGTTAAATTGATGAGTGGGCTCATAAGTACTGAGAAACAGCTACCAAACACAGAAGGATGAATGGTGGAAATTACATTCACATTAGCTGCTTCCTGATGGGAAATTAGACTGAGAACTTGCAATGACTTAGACATATTTTATTTTCAACAAAAGCCCCACCCCAACTATAAGAACTTCTTTATGGATTTTTTTTTTATAGATTTAAATTTTTGTAACTCAAAATAATCATTATTATCTTGTAGAGTATCCTAAAATCACATAGCCAACGATATTCCTTTTCTGAGAAAAAGAGGGAAACACCTGAATTTTCAGCAGAGGAATAAGAGAAAGGACTCTGATAGCATTTGTTTCTACCAAATTCTTAACCTGTGTCTATTTCAGACTGTTCTCTTTCAAGAGATGTTGCATGCACTTATCCCTTGCTCTAGTTTCTTCCAAGGTTTTAGCTGCTAATACAAACATGTTGGGGTGGGCAAAAATTTTATAGCAACGTCCTCAGTTGTTACACAGTATACTCTGTATGTTCTTGACAATGCATCCATACCACCGAGGTATCCACATTAAGTTTGTATAGAAAGAAGTTACAGATAGAGAATTGTCACCATTCTTTGGTTCTGTTGCTCAATTGCCCTATACATGATACACTAAGAAATGCAGAGGGGACTATGCTACACCTGCACCATTACACTAACACAATGTATAGTTAAAATCCATAGCTAAATATTTAGGAAGTTTACTGGCAGGTGCACTCTAGTAATAAGACTTTCAGCATCTTTTACTGAGTATAAAGGCACAACTGCATGTATACCACTTAAAGTGTAAATCTTTACTAACAGAAGCATAGGACAGTGCTGCTTGTGGAAGTGGCACTCAGCTTTATGAGAAAATTGCATTCAATTCTTTTCTCAAACTCTTCAGTTCTGGCCTTTTTCTAATGTCTTTTTGAATAGTGAACCAGACAATGGGAGATAACTTAATTCTCATGGAAGAACAGAGAAGCAGCAGGGTGTATAATAAAAAATGTGAACCTAGATAAAGCACTTCACTACTTAAGGACACTGTTCAAAAAATGCTTTGAAAAAGCAGCATGATCCTTACTGAGATGAGACATTTTCAGGAAGGGAGTCTGACTCTTACTGAGGTTGAGGCCTGATTGGTTGCTTGTACTGCAGTGCCATCACCTCTTCTCCCCACTTTGTTCTGTCAGGATGTGTCCCAACCTTTCTGTATCCAAAACTGGCAGAAGAAACAGATGCTCTACCAACTCTGTCAACTACACAGGTGGTCCCTGTGATTATCATAACTGGATGCAAACTAAAGATGCTGGAACTTGGTGTGCATCCCATTCCTTCTCTACAACATCCTAAAGTTGTTTTTCAAGTACGTGCAACAGAGGTCTCCTTCATTCAGACATTGTCTAGTAAGTCCAGTGACTTTTCTGAAGATGTTCTGAAAGGATTGGTATGCATTTCCCAATCATTTCCTAAGTGTGAAGTTATCATCTCTCTTTCTATAGGGCAAGAAAAGGCTTCAGGATGTTATTCTACTCATCCAGCTAAAATCATATTTGGGTTGGGATTGAAATAAAATGTATTTGATCTCTTGAAGCTACAAATAGACCCCAAATGAGGAAGTAAAAAAGGAAGGGCCTATGGAACTCCCTAAAGCATCAGTTCTAGTGTTCAGCTGCAGTTCAGAGGGAGAACTTCACTGGAACTCACAGTGGGGATAGTAATTTCCTACTCTTCTCCACTGTCCCTTCATCTTAAGACTCATAGCAGGAGAAGGGGAGCTCCAGTATGGCTGAGAGCAAGCTAGAAGTGAATGATTTAGTCTAGTCCGATAATAACATTGGATTTTGTAGGTCCCTACAATTTATAAACTATTCACAGTCAATATCTAGAAAGAATGAGATGGAGAGCAGGTGAAAATACAGAGTGAGTGAGACAGAAAAAGCAGCACCTTTGTATTTGCTAGATTAAAAACTAGCGGGATGGCCGAGCCCAGAGACTTGTGGTGAATGGTGTTAAATCCAGCTGGCGGCAGGTCTCAAGCAGTGCTCTTCAGGGCTCAGTTTTGGGGCCAGGCTTGTTTAACACCTTTATTGATGATCTGGACAAGGGGATTGAGTGTACCCTCAGTAAGTCTGCAGATGACACCAAATTAAGCGGGAGTGTTGATCTGCTTGAGGGTNAGGGGTCTGCAGAGCGTGTCTTATGAGGAGTGGCTGAAGGAATTAGGATTGTTTAGTCTGGAGAAGAGAAGGCTGAGGGGAGACCTTATTGCTCTCTACAACTACCTGAAAGGAGGTTGTAGTGAGATGGGAGCTGATCTCTTCTCCCAAGTAACTAGCGATAGGACAAGAGGAAATGGGTTTGAGTTGCGCCAGGGGAGGTTTAAGCTGGACATTAGGAAAAAATTTTTCACTGAAAGAGTTATCAAGCATTGGAATAGGCTTCCCAGGGAGGTGGTTAAGTCACCATCCTTAGATGTGTTTAAAAGTTGTGTAGATGTGGTGCTTAGAGACATGGTTTAGTGGTAGACCTGGTAGAGTAGGGTCAATGGTTGGACTAGATGACCTTAAAGGTCTTTTCCAACCTAAATGATTCTATGATTCCTCTCTTACAGAGAAGTAAAGACTTCTTACTGAAGTCCTGACTGAGGATTAACAATCAAATCTCACACTTCAAAGTTCCAAGTACCTTTCTGAAGAGGTTGAAAAAGAAATTTTATGAAGAAAAATTTTGTGAAGACATTTTTCACTATGAGGGTGGTGGGGCACAGGAACAGGTTGCCCGGAGAAGTCGTAGATGTCCCATCCCTGGAAGTGTTCAAGGTCAGGTTAGATGAGGTTTTGAGCAACCTGGTCTAGTGGAAGGTGTCCCTGCCCATGGCAGGGGGGTTGGAACTAGATGATCATTGAGGTCCCTTCCGACCTAAACCATTCTATGATTCTATGAAATGCTTTTATCCACAGAATCTTAACTAAGCAGGTAAAAGGAGGAGGGACTTTCTCTTGAAGTATCAGATGGAGATCTATAGGTAGAAGCAGGACACTGAGGAAGGTAGGACCAATGTGCTGGTGATGTTCATTAAGTGCTGCTACTTTTTGAGCCAAAATGTTAGAAAATGGATACAAAGAATACCATGACAACAAGAACTAGACCCAACATATTTCCTTTTGGAAATAAAATTATTTTTTAAGGGCACTAATAAAGAAAATAATTTGCAAAATATAGGTTTATATGGAATCATGCTGTTAAAGTTCCTGTACAGTAAAACACCATTGCTGCATCTTTAAATAATTGTGGAAAATGGTATCAAAGGCATCAGACACATGTCCATGTCCTGAGACCTCCTCAGCGATAAGGATAAGTGAGATGGTTTGTGGAGACCAGCTGATGTGTCCTGAACACTGTGCCGTACTCCTAAGGAAGATTCCGCCAAAACTTTAGTGATCAGACATGCTGTATTCAAGGTTGTGAGAAGCAATTCTACCAGCAGATGTTTTCTGAGTTCCTATAAACCCCTAAATGTCAAGAAAATCCAAAAGATTTTAAATAAATTATTTGCATCATGCAAGGCATCTTAGACAAAATAATCAATAAGCACCAACATCAGTGGTCATGTATGTCATTTGCATGTGCACTTCTTACACAGTTAGGGCTTCTTTATATCAAAATCCTAAGCAGTCCAATAGAAACTGGGTTTTTTGATAATTTTTATACGTTCTGTAGAAACAAATTTCCCAAGATACTCAATGACACATAAAGATGATTTATTTTCAAAGAGAGAGAGAGAGAAATGTAATGATTTTCATTTTCCTGAAAATGTTTTTTATTCAATTGGTTTTATTTTGCTGTCTGTTTATATTCTCCTTGCTAATACAACAAAACGGCATGAGTCATTCTCTTATCCAGTGGTAACTTTTTTATTTGGCTAAAGTATGGATCATTTACATATTTTCTTCATTAGAATGTATTTTTTTCAAGATGCTTTTTCTTTGTCTCTCTCATAATCACCCCTAGAGCTAATGAGCTTATTTTGTAAGAAGAGTCCAAACTGTTCATACCCAAAGGAAATTGAATTTCCTGCACATTTACAGAAATATATATGTACACATTTCTGGCATTTATTAAAGGTCTATGGAGAGTTTTCCTTGCTGAACATCCACCTGTCTCCTACATTTCTTTCATCTTTTTTCTAAATTTTTATGTACTAACTCAACTAAGAATACCAGGAGAATGTAGCAATTATCCTGTTTTCATTAAACGACAGATGTTCCAAATGCTCAGCCCTCTCCTGCAGGGGATGGATCTGGGAAAATGCATCTGTTGCAATGCAACTGCAGTTAGGCAGCAAAGTTGCAGTATAACTTTGGCAGGAAATAAAAAACCTTGTTTCAATTTCTATACTTTCATTGTAATGCAACTTTTATCACTATGACCAGGTATTTCAATTGGAACTGTAAGGTCTTACTTATACTTGCTCTTGAGATAAGATACTTAAAAAAAATAATTTCGTCCAGCTTTCCAGGAAAACCTTTTGACAATGTTCAAGGTAAACAACAGTAGCACCTATAATTCCTGGAAGATGAGCTATTTTCTTGTCTTGTCAGAAGGAGAACTGTATTGTTACCTTCTCAAATTTTAAATTTTGTAGCTCCACACTGGTAGAGTCGTGCCATTCGTGAAATTCCAACTCCAGTCACAGAAAGCATACAGGGATTTATTCTAGCTCAAAAGCACAGTCTACCACCTTTGTCACAGAGAATTGTGCTTTCCACTTTATGTCCTCAGGGACAGGCATATTCCTCTACAGATCTGATGGCTCTCATGTGGTCTTTCCCAGCAGGACGAAACCACTCATTTATGCTGGCCACTTGCTAGTTTTTCAATGGGAACGTAGGCCAATCACCATGAGTCTTACAGTTCTGCAGCAATTTCTCACAGCTCTACATGATGACAGAAGAAAATTCTCACACTTGGATTGGAAAAAATACCTTATAAAGTGGCTCAGCTTACTCCAGGGCAATGTACCATAGGATACATCCACACAATCCCAGTAACAGCTATTTCTCACAGCTCAGCAAAACCATGGATTTCCATTTGACTACTTGTATCCAGGCTAGATAAGCTTAGTTACCAGAACTGTATTTCAGTCACCATGTTTAGGCTCCTTTTGTGTAGTCGTTACATTCACAAAACAATCTAACATAAAACAGATTCACTCTTTACAGGCCATTTGTATGAGAATGGCCTGACTAGTAGTTTTAATATTACCTTTACTGGAGTAGTGTGACACAACCAGTTGATTTTTATAATATGTTTTAATCCAGTTTCAGTATCCTGTTTGCAGAACTCTTGTTTTATCTGTATGAACGTTTAATTTGTGATTTAAGCAAACATGCTGCCAAGAAAAGATAAAAAAACCTCACTATCTTCAGTTTGGTATTTGGCTTACAAAGTCAGTATGTGTTTTTTAAAGATTTTGCTAAGTCACGATATATGTAGCCAGCCAATCAGTTATAAATATTTAACTTATGTTCATGAATACAAAAAAATTCCTCTGTCAAACACTACTAGTGGACCAAACAATTGTAATGCAAACCCTGCTTCTTGTTCTTTACTTTTACTGTACTATTGATGGACACAATTGACTTTCAGTATAATCATCGTTCAAGTAATAGTACATGCCTAAGTAGGCTTACATATGTTGTTGCCCAGAGAGATTTTCACTCAATGTACATAGTCTTCTGCTGCATATTTTTCCAGTTGAGTGTTCTTAAAGGGAAAAGATCAGTGTTGGAATTCAGTAAAAATACCTAACTATTTTACACAATTCTCATGACCTACCATCTCAGTATCTACTGGAGGGGCAATGTGACATGATGCAAGCAATCTAGGATATTTTTGGAGACTGTCAAAGAAAACTGATGATGATTAATGAACCAATGAATTGTTGATTGCTGAGTCAACTAAGGGAGGTGCCCCTAGTTGGACTAGTTATTCATAAATGAAGAAGAATGGATGGATGTTGTAAAGGTCAATGACAGCCTTTACAGTAATAACTATGAGATAGTAGAGTTTAAGATCCTGAGAGAAGTAAGCAGGATAAATAATAAAGTCATGGTCTTGGACTTCAGGAAGCCAGACTTGGACTTGTTCAGTGATCTTCTTGGGAAACCAATGGGAGAGGTCCTGGGGGACAATGGGGCCAGGAGACCTGACCTTCTGAGAGCACAGGAACAGGCCATACTTTGAAATCAGACTTGCTGATACTGATTCTGTTCCTGAATCAGTTCTCTACACCTGCTTCAGTTTTCATCACATGTCCACACTAATCCCATTCTAATTTTTATTTTCAGTCTATGCCTTACATTTTTTTTACACATTCCTACTCTCATTTTGTCGCATGTTCAGTCATCCTCTATCACTTATTCTTTCTTGTTTATATACTTATTTACTAAACTCATGCATAGCATAGCATAGCATAGCATAGCATAGCATAGCATAGCATAGCATAGCATAGAATAGAATAGAATAGAATAGAATAGAATAGAATAGAATAGTTCAGCTGGAAGAGATCTGCAACGATCATCTAGTCCAACTGCCTGACTGCTTCAGGGCTGACCAAATATT
The DNA here is from genome assembly GCA_013397275.1 of Burhinus bistriatus. Taxonomy (NCBI): domain Eukaryota; kingdom Metazoa; phylum Chordata; class Aves; order Charadriiformes; family Burhinidae; genus Burhinus; species Burhinus bistriatus. The sequence continues at coordinate 246,764 of VYXH01004241.1, forward strand.
CTGATGCATGAAAAAAAGCTAAGGTCCTCAGTGCCTTTTTTTTGTCTTGCTTTTTACTACTAGGGTCTGTTCTTAGTCATTCCATGTGCTTGAGCTTACTAGCGGATTCTGGGGTTATCAGGCATCTCCCACCACAGGTGAAGACAGAGTTAGAAAGTACTTAAGCCAACAGACCATACCTAAGTCCATGAAACCAGGTGGGCTACAGCTGAGGGTGTTGAGGAAGTTGGCCATTGTCCTGTGAGGCTGCTCTATCTTGTCTTTGAAAGATCCTGGTGACTGTGAGAGGTTCCTGATGACAGAAAAAAAGGCAAGTGTCACACCCATCTTCAAGTAGGGAAAGATAGAGTATGTGGGGAACTACAGCCTGGTCAGACTTATCTTGGTGCCCTGGAAAATTTTAGTGCAAATTCCCCTGGAAACCATTTCCAAGGACACAATTGACAAGAAAGTGGCTGGAAACACCCAGCAGAGATATACCAAGGGCAAGTCACGCTTGACCGAGCTGAGTGTCTTCTAATATGAAATTACTGCTTGTGTGGGTAAGGGGAGAGCAGTGGATGATGGTGACCTTAAGCTTAAGAAGGTTTTTTGACACAATCTGTCATACTATCTTTACCACCAAACTGGTAAGATACTGACCGCAAAGTTGAGCTATGAGAAAAATTGGCTGGACTGCTGGGCTCAGAAAGTTATGACTAGCAGTTCGCAGGTGGTTATTCTTGGTATTCATCAGGGGCTGATACAGGGACTAATGCTACTTAACGTTTGTATTAATGGCCTGATAGAAAAGAATGCAACCTCAGTAAATATGAAGGTGAATCCAAATTGGGGACAGTGGATGATACGCTGGAAAGTAGGGCTGTTATTCAGAAGGCCGTTAGAAGCTGAGGGTTGAATGTCAGTGACACAAGCTAGCAAACCTTCCAGAGCACAATAAAAAATTTTACTCATGATGATCTTTTTAGTTTTCATAATTGCCAATTTGATTTTTCTTCAGCACGTGACGAAAACAAAATTCTGAGAGTTATTGTTCTTGATGTCCTAATGATAATTCTCCTTATAAAGAACCCATTTTATTTCTGTAAGATACAGATTATGTGGTCTGCTAACACTTTCCCTGGTAACTTTGAAGCAGATGTCCAACTTCTACCACATTTAGCATAGAAGTAGAGGTCTCACAGCTACTAAGTTCCAACAAATTTCATCAAAACAGGCATAGGAGTAGACAGGTGACTGCCCCTACTACATGAAAAAAGTTCAATTTCAGCTCAGCAATGTTGCCAGGGACACGGAAGATAAAAGCTTACCTGGAGGAGAAAAAGAGGTAAGGATGAAAGCTAAGGTGGTAGCAGGCAGGGTTGGAGATTAAGTTGTAACAGTTTGGAAAGGATGCGGAATAAATCCAGTGAAACTGGCCTTAACTAGTTCTGCTCCTCATAAAAAATCTTGGAGCTTGAGGTTTGAAAAATTGGAGCAGAAAGTGAAGACAAGAACCAACACAGCCTAAACTTATAGGATATGTAAGTAATTGGTAAAAAAGAAACAAAATATTTTCTCCTGTCCACAAAGAAAAAATACTAAAATATTGTCATGTGTCTGGGTATGTATCCTGACACTTGCCCAGTGGCATAAAACAGAATGAACAAGCAGACAGCAACATAGTTCTTTTCATGCTTGACATACATCATTTTGCTTTACACGTTCAAATTCTTTGCTCTGAAGAGAGCATACTCTCCTGGTAATGGTCTACTAGATATGACGTAGCAGCTACGAAAACCAATTGCAAATAACAGACACTTTTTCTGTTTAAATGAAAGGGCAGCTTGATTCAAGAAAACCACGGAAGTCTTTAAGCTCTGCCAGTTCCAGTATCCTTAGATCTTGCTAATTTAATTATTGTTCATGAGGAGATTCATCCATTGTCTTTCAACTAACATTCTTGGTTCAGTAGGCAATGGCAGGGTTAAAGCTGCCTCTGCAGCTTTATTCTGGCAAATGCCTACCCTTGCCGTGCACCTGTAATGAAACATGCTTATTATTCCACATTAGAAACACTGCAGCTATCAAGATGGGAGTAACAGATGTTTTCAGAAGGGCCTGGGGACCAGCAAAATAAGCAAGATGGAATTAGGGACTTTGAAGGAGGAAAGCAGAAGGGAGATCCTCTATTCCTTAAAGTTTTGTTTCAAAAAAAAGGCCAAGGCCAGTTCTTAATTAAATACCGAAGGGCTTGCCCCTCTACCTGTGTCTCAAGATATTTAATTTCATCTTAGCTGATGAGGCCACCACTACTTGTGATAACAAAATATTTGCAATGAAGCAATAGATAAGAATATGATCTGAGACAACAGAATACCTGATTGCCTTTCATTAAAATGTTCCCAGTTTCCTCCATCTCAAAACTTAACTTTTAGGGATTCAAATTAGCTCTCAAAGCTAATGTTTGAGGCAGCCTATGTGACAGGGTAGGAGATACATTCAGATGACATAATGGACCACAGGATTTCATTTAAAGCTCCTCTTCTCTGGACTGGTGCAGGGTTATTAATGTGTAAAATGTCAGGAGAAATTTCCTAATATGAGGCAACCTTAGAAGCACACTTCTCCTGTTCTTAAATGTTCCTTAGCGAGCCCATCAGGAATACTTCTGTACTGAATTCAAGTCCTATTTGCACTAGGAAATTCACGCTGGTGCAGTGTACTTGTGACTGCTACCCAGTGAACCTACACTGACACACTTTAAGCATGCTTACCTAAGGCTTCCAGTCTTGTTTAACTCCCTCAGAAGAGAATCAGAGCAGACTTCCTTAAAGATAATGACAATATAGACCATCCTAAGCAGAATGAAATAAAAATCAGTGAAAGTAAACCACAACAAAACCCCCCCAAACCCCCAGACGTTTACTGAATGAGATACTAAAGCATGCTCATAATTCTGCTTTTATTCTTCATTGGTCCATTTCCAGTGGACCATGGCAACCTTAGTATCCTGTAGAGGAATGTGTTGTCACTCTACAGTAAATGCTTTAATTTTAGAGTCAAGGATGATCTGTTCTATAATGAAACATCCTAGTCACACACATAGGACAGGTACTATACCAAGCAACGGGAACACAACTGGCTCTAGAAGAGAGAGAGCTCTGAACTGCATGAACACAAACTTCTCCACTTCATTTGGCTTCCAGGCAAGGGAAGCACTCACTTAGGTGGATGCCTTTTCTAGTGCAGACATAATTTATGTCTTTGCTGCACTTCGTACAATCATAAAATCACAGAATCATAGAATCATAGAATCGTAGAATGGTTTAGGTTGGAAGGGACCATAAAGATCATCTAGTTCCAACCTCCCTACCATGGGAAAGGACACCTCCCACTAGACCTGGTTGCTCAAAGCCTCATCTAAACCGTCTTTGAACACTTTCAGGGATGGGGCATCCACAACTTCTCTGGGAATCCTGTTCCAGTGTCTCACCACCCCAATAGTAAAGAATGTCTTCCTAATATCTATTCTAAATCTACTCTCTTCCAGTTTGAAGACATTACCCCTCATCCTATCACTACATGCTCTTGTAAAAAGTCCTTCTCCACCTTTCCTGTAGGCCCCTTTTAAGTACTGGAAGGCTGCTATAAGGTCTTCCAGGAGTATTCTCTTCTCCAGGCTAAATTTGTAAATGTCTTTTTGGACTGAGATAGCTAACACAGTAACACTTTTCATGAAATATTCTTGAAGTCATGGAGAACGAATTTTTATCTTGATGCAGCTAGATGAAGAAAACAACAGATGAGATGAAAACACTGAAGGAAACACAAGGGAAATAAAACCAGATATGTTTCCAGTAGTGTTTCACATCAAGGTAATTATAGCAACATAAATAAATCATAGTTATCTTTCCAGTGAATATAAAATAATTTTAAATTACTTTTTGTAATTAAAGTTTATATTCTGAAGGCCAGAAGAGTAGAACTCTCTAAAAAAAGTATCAGAAAGGGAAGCTGTGGTGAAGCACTACAATTTAATACCTGCTTGAAATCTTATAAATAAGAGGCCCATTACGAAATGTCAGACAAGCAAGCCCTCACTAGCGGATGAGATGTATGACCTTGGGGCATTTTTAGTGGCAATCCTGAGTTCTAAATATTCCCTTCCAACTTCATTGTAAAGATAACTGAATTAGTAGAACAAAATTGTAACATCTTCACCATGTATATCAAGAGTGAATGAAAAAAGATTAATTAGCATCTACAGCAATACCGACAAATGAAAAGTAAATGGCTGCAAATGATAAGCATGACTTTCTGCAGCTCCATTAAGTTGCAAATTATAATTATGTTTGAATACAGTTATGATATATTAACACGTTTGTATGATTTTGCAGGATTTCTAAGCATAAGAGACTGAGTCCTGGGGAACAATTCTTCCTCTGTTCAGTATTGCAATGACAGAACTGGAAGGAAAATAAAATAGTAACACTGAAGACATCATATTGCTTTCAAGGACCTGGAGTAGACAATGGAAACAGGCCTCTAACTTTTAATAGCAAGTTTTAGAATTTAATAATGTGCAATTATCCCCCAGGAAATCCCTCTGCAGGTTGAAAAACTGGAAGCACAGCTGGTACTGTTAGGCTGTTTTTCTACTCAAAAAAAAGAGTAGTGTTTCTTAAACCATTTAAAAAAGCCTCTTCAGTTTTCATGTGCTTCTTTCTTTTGCTCTGGATGGTCTTGTGCTTGTCTTGCAAAAGTCCGTTTACCCCAAGCTTAGTTTCCACACATTCAAATGACTTGCACTAATATTCCCTGAGAAGATTCTGGACTCCTTCGTCAGTGAGTAGCACCCTAGTGCTGGTTTAGCAACAGCTGGAAGGACGTTTCTTAGCCAGTTGCCTAGCTGCCACCCCATGCTTCTTTGCATACTGCATGTATTTAAAGAAGCATTTAACCAGGCCTTTCGTCTAAGTGCTCTTTCGTGATGTGAAGTCATGGTGCCTAGATGTCACCTCGCTATTCAGATGCTCGTCTCAGTCAAGTTTGGTCAGTTGTTTTGCTCATCCATAGTCCATATCTCTATAATGCACTGTGATGTTATACCAGATCAAATACATTCATTGATAGAGATTTAAATTAGATTTGAAGGGGGAAAGGGATAAAACCAGGCTTGCGAGAGGTAAACCTGGAGGTGGCATGCCAACGTCTGTGGAACAGGATGTTAGTGTGGTCCCTTGGTCTGCTGACTCAGTGGAGGTAGGGGATGGAGATTCATGTAGCAGCAGAGATGTGAGGGTCATTGATGGGTTAGAAATTTTGGCCACGCCTGGGAATGGTCAAGTAGGAAATAGGGCTTCTCCCAGTAAAAACATGGCAGGACCAACAGCCGAACTGAAATGCTTCTGCACTAACACATGCAGCATGGGCAACAAACAGGAGGAGCTGGAAGCCATTGTCCAGCAGGGAAACTATGATGTAGTTACCACCATGGAAAGGTGGTGGGATGACTTGCATGACTGGAGTGCTGCAATGGATGGCTATAAACTCTTCAGAAGGGATAGACAAGAAAGGAGAGGTGGTGGGGTGGCCTTGTATGTTAGGGAGTGTTATGAATGTCTAGAACTAAATGACAGTGACAATAGGGTTGAGTCTCTATGGGTAAGAATCAGCGGGAGGGCCAACAAGGCAGATATCATGGTAGGAGTCTGTTACAGACTGCCCAATTAGGATGAAGAGGCAGATGAAATATTCTATAAACAGCCAGAAGAATTCTCAAGATCACTAGCCCTTGTATTTGTGGGGAACTTCAACCTACCAGATGTCNGAATCAGCGGGAGGGCCAACAAGGCAGATAT
>VYXH01004243.1:0-23917 GCA_013397275.1 Burhinus bistriatus
CATCCTGATTGGGTGGTCTAAAAATTCTTACCTTAAATTTGGTACTTCAAAATTCTTTAAGATGGAAAGAATGAGCAAGGTATTTTCACACTTAAGTGACTTTTCTTGATAAAATTAAGAATATGTAATCTACTATTTGACCGTCAGTGTATGATATTTAATAGAATTGTTTCTTTATTCCTGCTTGACTGAATTTTTTTGATAATTTAGTACTATACCCATATAAGCTGTCATCAAATCTTTATTGCAATTTACCTCTTAAATCAAGCACTGTCATAAACTTCAAAAAGTTTGTTTTATAATTAAAAAAATCATACCAGAAAAAAGTCCTGAATACTTAGAAAGAAAAAAAATAAGTTTCATAATAAAATTTCACTCTGTCATGTTAATTTCTGACATCTGTTAAAAACCCCCACAACTTTAAATAGCCCTATAATGTGTAAAAGCAAATTTTGCAGTATCTAAAGGACGTTAAAGTGCCTTAAAACTTCAAGTTTTAAAGACAACTGTTTTCTTGTAACTTTCCTCAACAGTTCCAACCATGAAGATTTGACAGCAATGAAATATCCTTGGAAATTCTCAATCTTTTTGCAGATAAGGAAAATTAATTGAAACTTTTAGCTAGTATTCAGTATCAGATAATGCCATGACTAATTTAATTTACTGCATTGTACAGTATCTCAGATATTGTTTATAGGAAGTACTCTCATTCCAGTATTTTTCACACTGATATGTTCCATAGAAGCACAGAATGGTTGAGGCTGGGAGTGACCTGTGGAGGTCACTCAGGAGACTGTTGAAAGCCTTCCTGAAGTCCAGGTAGACAATATCCACTGCTCTCTCCTTGTCTACCAAGCCAATCATTTCATCATAAAAATTTATAAGGTTGGTCAAGCAAGACTTCCCCTTCATAAGTGCATTTCAACTACTTCTGATCACCTTCTTGTGCTTCGTGTGCCTGGAAATGGTTTCCAGGATTAGCTGCTCCACCACCTTCCCAGGGATTGAGGTGAGGTTGACCGGCCTGTAGTTCCCTGGGTCTTCCTTCTTGCCCTTCTTCAAGATAGGAGTAACTTTGGCTTTCCTTCAGTCCTCAGGCACACCTCTCAATTGCAATGATCAGTCAAGGATTATGTAGAGTAGCTTTGCAATGACATCAGCCAGCTTCCATCAGCACTCATGGTTGCATCCCATCAAGGCCCATGGAATTATATAAGTCCAACTTTGCTTGAGTATTTCCTAGCCTGATCCTCTTTTCCCAAGGCTGTGATTTCCTTGCTCCAGTCTTTCCCACAGTCTCCAGGGCCTGGGATTCCTGAAGACTGTTCTTACTACTGAAGACTGAGGTAAAGAAGTCGTTTAGTACCTGAACCTTTTCCATATCCTGTGTCTCTAGGGCTCCTGCCCCAGTCAGCAGCAGGCTCACATTTTCCCAGTCTACCTTTTGCTACTTCTGTGCTTCTAGAAGCCCTTCTTTTTGCCCATCTTGTCTCATTTTAATGTTTTCATTATCAGCTGGAAATTTATGATCCATCAGAAAAAAATCAACCCATATGACTAAAGTAAAGTTTTGGCACTTTTTAGTGTTTCTGTCAGGAGTATCTTGACACCAACAAAAAAAAAAAGAATTAACTTTCTCCTTTTACTTGCTGTATAACAACTGATGATCCTAAATATTTTGATATCTCAGTGATGTGAAGCCACAGAGAAACAGGATTTCATTTCAGAGTCCTTCATCTATTTTTCAGCTGAAAGAACAGGTAAGATAGCTCTAGCAATTTACTAATTTTTACTATAACCAAACTGATCTGTTCAGTTTTCAGTCAGTCCTGAAAAACATTGCCACAGTATCTAAGCAATCTGTGAATGACCAGGAGTAATGATGTCATATGCTTTTTATTGGTTCTGGTGCAAGTATTTTGTTTCTGTATTTTCAAATTTCTTCACATCAAAGCCTTAAGAGGTTAGTTTTAAAAAGGCTAAGCTAGAGTTATTTTCTTGCTATTTCTGAAAAATGGGCAGAACATTTCTTTTCTTGCTATTGGTTTTCTATCATGACCTCTCAACGATGACAGAGAGTAGCCTAGTAATGAAATTGATTGGTTCTCTTGGTAACCTTGGTATCCAGTCCCACCGACCAGTGCCTATCCAGTTTTCTCAAGTTATCTCTGAATTCATCTTCCTGTATCATGAATAGTACTGTAATCCTTCAGACTCTGCCACACTTGAGAACAAACATTGCCACTAAAGACAAAAACAAAAAAGGCACTGACTGCCTCACCCTTTTCTGGGTCCACCACCATGAGTTCTCCCACCTCTTTTTGCATGAGAATATAATTTTCCTTAGGTTTATTTTTGCTTCAGCTGTAATTGTAGAAGCTGTTTTTTGTCCCTTTGCATCTCTTCTTCATTTCCAAGTCCAGCTGATCTTTGGCTTTATTACATTTCTGAATGTCTGGGTAATGTTTCTGTGTTCTTCCTGTGCTCATTGAATGTTTTCTGTAAAAGGACTCATGCCTGCATTTCCTGTTCACTTAGTCATTAATTAACATTGCCAGACCTTTTCTTCTTTGAATGCCATTTCCTTACTTGGGTTCCAAATACAAATGTGGAGATTATGGTAATGTGCAAAGTGTCTTAAGCGCATGCAGTATTTGCAGTTGTAAACAACACAAAAGAAGTATCCTTTTGTGCTTTATATTTTGTGGGATTTTTTTTCTGCCCTAAAGGTTGTCTTCCTAATTTCTCAATATTGTATTGAAAATAAGATTTAATCGACAGCAATACTGTTTAATGTTCCTCAGTGAAAGCTTGCTTGATTGATTTTTGCGTTCTTATTCACTTGACAAGCAAATGAAATAAGGAATATTCCTTAAAATAAGAGATGGGTAATAATTTTCAGGGATGATGACTCAAAGAAAGTGAGGATTGACTGCTTATAATAAACAAAAGGTATGCTCCCTGCCACCCAAACTTATTCTAAATCCTTCTAAGCAATTATGTCTGTCTTCCTCTAGCTCTACATGTATCTGTTTCTCCTAGGCACAGCTGTTCTTTCTCACATCCATTAGTTTTGGCTGTGTTTTCTGTCTGTTTCTTTGCTGCTACCATTCTTCTCCTTCTTTCATTTACAGGTGCAATTCTACAGTCTTAGACATATCTGTGGTATTGTTCCCTATCTAGTACCAGATGAATAAACTCTGTAAAAGATGAAGAATCTCCCTTACACAGAAAGAATCACTGCTGTCTATCACAAAGCCAGGAGTGAAGCCAAGAGTTTGGATCAGAAATTGCTACTAGCATTGTCTTTCCTTCCCTCATTGCAGTGACAATAGGAGTAAGAGTATTTAGAAAATCTATTTTCCCAGGTGTCCTGGTTTGAGGACACCAGGGTGGCAATCGAAACATTTGACATCACAGAGAGAATACACTGATGCTTAGAAAAGTGGTGATTTTCTATCTGAGAATATAAAAGTTGGCTATGCCATGATGATTATTTATTTTAAAGCCAGCAATTTAGACAACAGAATAATAGAATAATAGAATGGTTTGCTTTGGAAGGTACCTTAAAGATCATCTAGTTCCAACCCCCCTGCCATGGGCTGCGACACCTTCGACTAGACCAGGCTGCTCAAAGCCCCGTCCAACCTGGCCTTGAACACTTCCAGGGATGGGGTATCCACGACTTCCCTGAACAACCTGTTCCAGTGTCTCATCACCCTCACAGTAAAAAATTTCTTCCTAATATCTAATGTAAATCTACACTCTTCCAGTTTAAAACCATTATCCTTCATCCTATCACTATGCTTCTTGATAAAGAGTCCCTCTCCATCTTTCCTGTAGGCCCCCTTTAGGTACTGGAAGGCTGCTATAAGGTCTCCCCAGAGCATTCTCTTCTCCAGGCTAAACAAGCCTAACTCTCTCAGCTTGTCTTCATAGGAGAGGTGTTCCAGCCCTCTGATCATCTTTGTGGCCCTCCTCTGGACTTGCTTTAACAGGTCCATGTCCTTCTTATGTTGGGGGGTTCCAGAGCTGGACACAGTATTCCAGGTGGGATCTTACAAGAGCAGAGTAGAGGGACAGAATCAGCTCCCTCGACCTGCTGGCCACGCTTCTTTTGATGCAGCCCAAGATGCTGTTGGCTTTCTGGGCTGCAAGCACACCGTGCAAGCTCACGTCCAGCTTTTCATCCACCAACACCCCTTCTCCTCAGGGCTGCTCTCAATCCATTCTCCGCCCAGCCTGTATTTGTGCTTGGGATTGCCCCGACCCAGGTGCAGGACCCTGCACTTGGCCTTAATGAACTTCATGAGGTTCACACAGGCCCACCTCTCAGGCCTGTCCAGGTCCTTCTGGATAGCATCCCTTTCCTTCACTGTGTTGACTGCACCACACAGGTTGGTGGCAAACTTGCTGAGGGTGCACTCAATCCCACTGTCCGTGTCACTGACAGAGATGGTAAACCGCACTGGTCCCAGTACAGACCCCTGAGGAATGGTACTTGTCAATGGCTGACACTTGGACAATAGGCACACAGGAGCTTACCTTCCTTTGAAATTGTAATTATGTTTTATGGAGAGGCACTTAAGGAGATTCCTTCTAAAACAATTTGGGTATGTTTAAAGAAAACACAGCCTTTAGAGATTCTGGAGCATCAGTGTGACAGCTGCTTTTTGAAATAGTGTTGAAGCAGCTGGTTATGCTAGCACAAATAAAGTGTAATATTCTTGTAATTAATATGTGCAAGCACAGTTTTAAAGGTCAGCTTCCTTTCATATATGGAATTGAGTTCTGAATGCATTTATATATTCATTTTAAAGCAAACATATTGACCTCAAACCTCAGCCATGTATTTACCTTCAGGATGAAGTGTTCCATAAAACAAACATTATTTATATGCCTAATATATCAGATATTAATTTAGACGTGTCTTGGGCATAAATTTGCAAGTGTAATCAGTAGTCATTTCAACCCAACTGCTCAGCTCTAGTTGTAATAATTTGTCCTCCTAACTGTGGGCACTGCTCTTACGCTCATGTCTATGTCGAAACTCTTAAGAAATTATAACTGTAATAAAAAGTGTGGCTTATAAAACTCTTGCTTCAAAAGCACGCTTTGAATAAGAGATATATTTTGACAGTACTATCATCTGCTTCAGGTCCCTCTTTGATCTACCTAAATCTCTCATCTTGATTGAATGTGTTTTTTACCTGAGCATATCCGAGTGTAAGTCTACTTCTTAATACTTAAAATTCTTCAAAACAAAATTTCCGATTTAGCCAACTTTAGAAAACATCTACCTTAATTTAGGTTATTCCTTTCTCCTCTTGATGTTCCGTTTCTCCTCCATGGGAAAACAATCATAATAGATCAAGGCAAGATCTACTGGTTCAAGGATTCAGTCTTATAAGGAAAGGGATTGTGAAGTAAAAAGAAAAGAGAAATTAAAGTTTCCCCTCAGAGATCTCTGATATGCAATTACAATGTAGAGAGGATGGCAAACATACTTTACAGGAGAGCAGGGATCTGAGAGGACCTCTAAGTAGCTGGTCTCCAGCTTGTCCTTCAACGGCATTTGGCTAGAGCTTCACTATTAGATACTGCAATCCTCTAGAAAGAGGAAGAACTGTTTTCCCATTCTTAGACAATATTTTCCTGTCACTACAATTGACCATTCACCTCAGTGGCAATGAACCTGCGTGTAATGCTCATTTTGAAGTGTTCTTAGCTTTTACCTCATTTTTTTTCTATCATCTGAGCAATCTGAGTCAAAAATGTACGTATTAGCTAGCTGATAAACAGGAATCTACTAAATATATTTGCTATCATCTTCATTTCTTTGTTTAATACTTACGTAGACAAATGTTGAAAATAATTTAAAAAAAAGACCATAAGTTGGGTTTTTTTTAAGGTAGTAGGTATAATGCATGTATATGTGTGTGTATATGTGTGCATGTATATGTAAATAGTTTAACATGTATGCCCTTGATTTAATACGAAGAAATTCTTAGTTAGTTGAATTAGTCATATACAGTGTAAATTAAACTTCATAAATATAAAATTACCTACAAGTAATTACCTAATTGTAAACATTAGGAGCCTGATTTTGATTCCTCATATCTCAAAACCCCAGAAGTTTTCAATATTCAAGAAAATGTCAGAGCTTAAGAACATTAAATCAACCCGTTTGGCAAGGCCATATCTACATGTTATATGAAACTATAAGTTTGTTAATGCAGATATATAAAGAATGATGTCTTCTTTTTTTAAAATATTATACATTATGAAAAATTAAAGGAGCCATGAAGTGAAAGGTAACTTTTCCATTACTATTCTAAGAGTTAAAACTTCTACACTTTCCTCAACAAGTTATTTTTTATTTCTGCTACATAGAATTGATGTTTCTTTGAAAGGTTTTAGGTTTTTATTCTTTTTTTGGGAAAGACACAAGAAATAGATATTATGTGAATTTTTATCTCAGAAAGATTGAAAATGCTTTGCTATTTTCTTATATAAACCTTCATTTAAAAAAAACAAACAACACACAAAACTTTATTTTACAAAAAGAACTTTTTCTGAAACTGGAAATTCTGTTTAAGGAAGATGAACTGGAACAACATTCTGAGTAATACTCTTCCCAACATACCAAGGAATGGTTTTCAAAAATCATGGCTGTCTGTAACACAGCTCTCTGGTAAAATTCTCTAGTGTAGATGACAGTTAACATACAGATTATAGCTATGGGGAAATAATTTCAATCATTTTACTAACTTTGTTGATGATTTTTAATAAAAGCTTTAGGGATGTAAAAAGATCCTTAGCTCAGTAAAATATTTGTACTACCAAGGATGTAGGAGTCCTAACTAAACAATTAGCTTATTCAACAAAAAATGAGTTAAATAGTAAGAAAATGCATTATGCATTTATGTACTTTAGGAGTTCCAAGCTGCTTGATGTGCTTTTCTGAGCTTCAAGGACTGAATTTTTGTTATGGTAAATGATACTGCCAACAATGAGTCTGCAGGGATCTTTATTATAAATATCCTGATTCTTTCATTTGCTCTCTTTCCAGTGCATGCTGGGATGCCCAACTGTGTGAAATCAAGTCATAGATTATCTATTTACTGCCACATTGTCCCAGAAGAAATGAACTTGAAAATAAGTAGGCTGGGCACTTCTAATAACTTCTGAACAAAATGTGTTTCTGTGTAAGCCAAGAAATGACAATAAAATTTTTAAATTAGAAAACTTTCCACCAAAAAATAGGTAATGTTTCCTGCTTGTGAAGACCCAATTTAATTGGCAGGGAAGAAGAGATAATGTTCAAAACAAAACAAAACAACCCCCCAACATATTTAGGGACAAGACTATAAAATAAATATCTGGGTTTGGTACTTTCATTTAATCTCAAGTTAGTTGTTTTTATACTTCTTTTCATCAACAACCATTTTATTCCCTGTTTACTAAGGCAAGAACTTCCAGTGAGCTCAAGAAAATTTGTTTGAAGGAGGAGCAAAGGACTGGAACTCAAGCATTTGGACTCCTGTTTTAAAATATACCCATGGGGGTATATTTTTGGGAGGCCTTTTTGAGACCAACCACAAATAGGAAGTACACATGTAGACTCAGAAAAAAGATCTCTGTTGATTTTTTTTAACCTTCAAACAGTCTCCACAGGAACTTGCTGACTTGTTAAATGATAAACCATTCTATTGCACATTATCCTAAACTTTCCATATCCCAAATGATAGTAAATTGGAAAAGAACCGATTGTTACTTTAAATCTACAGCACCTTACCATTTACTGCTGGTTTTAATGTAAAAATGTATCCTTTCAATTCTAATGCACAGGGAGCACATGAGCTAATAGAGATATTCATGCTCTATCTGTGATGAAATAAGAGAGAAGTGTATGTAGATTTATTTCAATGTTGACTAAGAAATTATTCTAGTATTTACTAAGTATCTTAATATAATCAATTATTAGAAGTCCAAAAGAATAAACAGAGAAGAGAATTTTTCTAATTTCATCATGATGAACATGAAACACTTAGTGGTTAAGAACAGCTTTCATTCTTTAGGTATTTCTTCCATCCTTCTGCCACCTAAGATTCCTTTCACTAGGTACGGTTGAATTTAGGGCTGTGAAATGTGTTTGTACCCAGAATGTGCTGTTAGGCTGTAAACTTCTTTGCATATGGATGTGTTAATTGCGTGTGTGTTTGTGGAATACCATTCTTGTAGTACACAGGGCTAATAAAAAAAAATAATTGGTTTAAAATTTAAAAGCATACTTACAGAATGTATTCCACTCACAAATATAAATTAATTCAGATGCCGTGCATGCTATAATCCACGCTGTCATTCAGGATTATAGGGGCCAATAGACCAACTATGTCCTGAGGGTGTGAACTGGGACAGATCAATCAATTTACAGAACTTCGGCAAATGTTGAACAGCTGATGCTGAAATTCGTTGTTGGAGAAGTGACCGACCCACCAGAGATTATAGATTTAAGACAAAATTGATGGTGAAACCTTGCAAATGAAATCCTCTTCAAATGTGTTCTGACTGATTATAAAGCTAATTTAAAGGCACCACTCCACAGCACTTTCTTAGAACAATATAGTCATTAAACTTCTGGTGTTAAACAAATTCTCTCTGAGGCCTGTTGCTAGTAGCAAATACATTAGTGTTTTCACTTACAGATTATTTTTAAAGGGTCTCTGTTGACCAGTTTATTTTTATTTAAACATTCACCAGGGTGAACTTAGATTATCAATAATTACTTTCGCGTACTTAGCACAACAGGGGGTAAGATTTTTTTGCCCTTTGGGCACTCAGCAAAAACTGTTTGCTAGCTCAGCAATTTTCTAAAAGGTTCATGAGAAAGGTTTGATTATGTAATAAAGAAAGTTCTTTTATAGAAGAGGAAGTGATTTTCAGTTCAGTTAAACTTGATTTACAACTGAAATGGGATTTGAGAAGAAATGGAAATATCAGGAGAGCAGGCCTGAGAGAGTAGAGGTAGTAAATGAGCATGGGACAAGAAAATTTCAGTGAAGCAGAGAAATGAAGGTATCTGAAACAATGGGATAGCGCACAAAGCTGGGTTTTTTTAGGGAATAAGGAAAGGAGACCATTTTGGATTAAAAAATAGTTGGTAGACCTAAGAATAACA
Organism: Burhinus bistriatus; assembly: GCA_013397275.1. Taxonomy (NCBI): domain Eukaryota; kingdom Metazoa; phylum Chordata; class Aves; order Charadriiformes; family Burhinidae; genus Burhinus; species Burhinus bistriatus. The sequence goes on from VYXH01004243.1 coordinate 9,182, forward strand.
GGAGAAAAGGAGAGATTTCTGAAAAGGAAGAGAAATGTGCTGTATGGCAAGCCAGGAAAAGCCAGGAATAAAGTCCTTCAAAATACACAGAATTTTAAGGAAATTAAGGAAAGACCTTTCATCCGCCTGGACCAGGAATCTTGTGAGGTACTATGCAAGTACCTATACATAGAAGAAAACACAGGCTCCTATAGTCAGTGTGTGTGTGTGTATGGTCATGTGTTTGTAAGCAAAATTATCTCATAAATTCCATCAATAATAGAGTATTGCATCATCTTGACATAAGCAGGAAGTTGCATTTATCAACTTGTTTATCACCTCTCTCTTTTTCTATTATTTTTTCTTAATCTGTGAGTATGAGTGTGGAAGGAGTACTTGTACTTGCTTGTATATAGATAGTTGGGCTGGGTGGACATATTCTTCCCCATAGTGAAAAGGAAGTTGAGGGAATTAAAAAAGAAGCCTAGAAAGAAGATTGAAGATTAGACACGATCGGAAATTTCCCAGTGAAATTGGCAGCTATTTAAAATGTTGAATTGCAAAATCTTAAATCTTTGTAAAGCAGGGTTGATAGCAGCAATAATTTGTTCTGGGTAAAACTTACAAAAGAAATTAAACAATATTTTCTCCAGAATATTTTATAATTAAAGATTTCCATTTCACTCAAATTGAAATTCTGTCAACAACAGAATTTTCTGAAAAAAAACCCAAAGTCTGAGTTCTAACTAAGCTTACAGAAGACTGTGGAAGGTAGGATATGAAATCTGAATGTTTAGATTTCATGATCCTCTTAAGTGAGAGAGTAAGAAAGATTTTTAGAGAACAGGCTTTAAAGACTCAAAGTGTTAAAGTGATTTATTATTGCCAAAAAAAATCATGGCAGGAAAAAAAACGCAACCTATCTGAAAGGTGGCAAGGAAGGGAAGTTGAAAACAGATCCTTGAAAGTTTGTGTTTAAGGGATATGACATCTTTGTGAGTAGACCAATGATTCTGCTTTACTTCAAGATTTTGGTATGTGGATTCCACGTAAATCTCTGGTCTATTGTTTAATCTCAATAATTTGTAAGGTGTCTAGATAGGTTTGTTTAGTTTGTTATTGTCAGTTCTTGTAACCTACATCATATATTGTAGCCTTTCATCATATATTCCTTTATTGATGCAAGTGGCTTCTCTGAGTCCGTTTCAGAACCTGAAGGCCTGAAAAGATTTTTTGCTGCAGTTCTTGTGGAAATTATTCTCCCTAAATAGATTAACTCGGTTCCCTTACTCTTGCTTCAGAATATATGTTCCCAGCTTTCAGGATATTTTGCACTCTCCGCTATATATTCTTTAAAGTAGTTACAGCTGATAAATGATAAATTGACAGTTACAAACTCTATCCTTAAAAATAAGCTACACTTATAGTCAGTAAAGAAAGCTTTGACTTCAAACCCACATTGACTACATTGACATTGAGGGAAATTCAGGATTCCTTATCTTGGATAGCATCTACTTCACTGCTCTGAGACCAATCTAGAGACAAATGGTAATTGTTACCAAAAGTATAACTAAGATCACTGAATCATTTCTCACCAGCAAATTGCTTGCTGCAATCATTAGCTACAAACTTGCACACAAATATCTTGAGAGTTATCTGGAGATACAACAGAGTTTGTATTACTCTTGAGCATTAAAGCAGCCTTATTAAGAAACAGTTTTGTTTCTTCTTCTCCAAAAAGATCCATTTGTATACTTACTCCTCCTCTAAGGTAAATTTCCTGTGGAATCAGATCATATCAAAATGAAAAAATAGAGTACTTAGTCTGAATTACCACCACAAAAAATGTATGTTATGAATGAACCATCAAAACCCGTTAATGTTATATGAGATTATCTTCAATCCAATATACAAAAGGGTCTTATAGAAACAAGGTGAGTGAAATCAAACATCTAAGCACCCAAAAATATTGTTACAGAGAAAAACTTTATCCATTTTATTTCAAACTAGATATGCAATATGTAGTGGTTAGCTGTTTTCTGCATGACTTTAAGAATAAAACAATTCAAATTTATCATATCAGCAATTTTAGTTCCTTTATATGCATGTTTTTTTTTCCTTTCCTACTCTATGCAGGATAAAAGCTCAAACATGGAGGACTAAAGTGCTGATGCTCAGTATTCCCCAAAGACCAATTTGTGCGAGTGTTAGGCAGTGATGAAGGATACTGCAAGGATAAGACTATGTTTAGGCATATGCTTCAGACAGCTCTTAAATTTGGTGGATAAACTGCAACACCAGACATAACCTTTAAATATAATCCTTTGTACTGTCCAAGAAAGGGGGATCTGTTGTCTGTGAAGTATTATGAGACATCTGTGGCTATCGATGTGTGTTTTAAAAATAAGACTGATTTCTGCTCAACAGAGCCACAGAAACTCAATTTCATGAATCAAATCAGACTCTATTGCAAAAAGACGAGCAAAGACATATGTTTACAAGTTTGGCTTTGGGCCAAAACATGTAATCATCAGAAGGAAAGAAGAAAAATCTAGCTTTCCATCCATCTCTAGCAAAATTAACACCACCTTCATCGATATGCAGCGTAAAATTTTCAAAAATTCACAACTGAAAAATACCTCTAAAGAAATGTTCAGACTTCCATGAGATGAAGCAAGACTCTGATATTTGATACTGATGTTTAATAAGTACTTCTGTCCATAAATACCCTTATGCATAAAAGAAGCTTAAGAAGGATTATGGTGTTTAGAAAGTAGGCCTATAACATGTTGTAGAATTAACATTTGTGATGTCTTTTAAAATAAATCACATGCTGCGCTGAAACTGACAAAATCAGAGCTGATGACTGATGATTCATTTTCAAATATCCTCAAAATTTTAACTTCATGGCTTTGTTAAAACACTCCTCTTCTTGGAAACAGCTGAAGATCCATGATGTTACTTTGTAGTGCTACAAAGATAAAGCCAGACAGAAAAAAAATATTCTGAATTGTTTCCCTTTATTAAATATTAGAAAATTGTATTATAGTATCTGAATGAAACTGTAGTGTAACTGAAGGCATACATAAAACAAATGAAAAGATAGAATTACTTGGAAAAGAAAGACATATGCTATTCTAATTTCCACCAATGCATATATTAATTCTCTAGAAGGCTGCTTCATCGGTTTATTTTAGAGAAAGAAATTCCCTGTTTTCTGTAGAATATCTAATGAAATACTGGTTTCACCATTCTTTCCCACAAACATAACTAACAATGTGAAGATTTTCATTAAACATGTATATACCTGTTTATACACGCATGTATACACATCACACACACACACACGTTCTATGTGTTATAGAATTTGAATTATCATTTCTAGAGGAGAAGCAGAGTCATTTGTTATACCCAAAAAGGATGTACACTTTAACTTGAACAAGTATACTCCATCTGCCAAACAACCATTTTTGTTGATGAACACAACAGACAAGTAGATCCATGTCTTTTACTGATGGCAATATCTGGCTACTTCCAGAGGGTACTCCCTCACCTCACTTGATCGTTTTAGCTTTACCTACAGTCATCCTGAAGAAGTCACATTATAGAAAATTTTTACAATCCTCAGAAATCCAGCTTCCCAAGCTGATCAGTGAATTGATGTGGACTTCAGGTATTGTGAACACAGACTAAGTCCCATTATTCCTGTAGAAGCCAATGCTCAGGCTAGCCAGTTAGGACAGCTGTGCTTGCCAGTGACCCTCTGCATTCTGCTTTCCTGAGAATTCTTTAAAACACAAGTCATATTCCCAAGTCATTTCCCCTGGGCATAGGAGCTGCTCCACTCTAAACACCACCTTTGGTAATCTTCTGTGATTCAACAGTGCATGACCTACAAATAAGATGTCAAACCTAACTTTTGGACTCTACTTAAAATGCAGAGATAGGCTTAGAATGACATTTTATGTAGCTACAACAGAATTGGATATATTTACTTTCTCTGAATCCTTTTCATGTCATATACAGTCGAATTAAACATTATTCACGCAAGCTCTTTATAAAGTATTTACAGTTTCACCTGGCAAGCTCTGTTGTGACCTATCTGTAATGTTAAATTACTTTTCAGTCCTCTTGATTTTAATAAAGTGATAATAATAATAATAATAGCAAAAATAATGTTCAGAGGTGTATATAGAATTTTTATCTGTAGATCTCTCTACGTTTTGCATGTGTGATAAGAAGCTAATATGTTGTACCGCAATACCCACTTTGTAAAGTGGAAAGTATTTAATGTTCATCCTTCACATTCTCTCTCCAGCTTATTATTTCTACTCTGTGGGGGTTTATAGTATGTTAAATTGTGTTGATATAATGAGACACACTCATACTGTGCTCATGATTATATCAGTAGGGCACAGTATCCCTCTATGTAGCAAGAGTCAAATTGTGCCATTGCTTAAGTGGCTTATTTAGTTTCCTATGCTTTGTTATTCTAAACATGAGCCACATACAACAGTTAAATAATTTTCATATACTAGGACCATAAGTATAACTTGAGTGTTAAAATATAGCAATTAATTCAGGTTACCTGGAAATTACCTTTATTCATTCATATAAAAACCTATTTTTACAAATTCTACTCATTCTCACTTCAAATAAACTCTGTGGGGCTCACAATACAAGGATTAATACAGGATTATATACATTTTTTTCAATGTGAAAGCTTACATGCAAGGAAGAGACAGTAGTACATGAATCACCTTTAAGTGTTATGGTGTGAAAGAAATTGAAATTATAAGTATCTAAAAGGCAGGTGTCAAGAGGATGGGGTCAGACTCTTTTCAGTGGTGCCCAGTGACAGGACAAGGGGCAAAGGGCACAAACTGGAAGACAGGAAGTTCTATCTCAACATGAGGAAAAAATTCTTTACTTTGAGGGTGACAGAGTACTGGAACTGGCTGCCCAGAGAGGTTGTGGAATCTCCTCTGGAGATATTCAAAACCTGCCTGGATGTGCTCCTGTGCAACCTGCTCTAGGTGAACCTGCTCCTGCTTTGGCAGGGGGGTTGGGCTAGATGATCTCTGAAGGTCCCTTCCAACCCCTACCATTCTGTGAAATAAAATGTACATCTTCAGACTCTGATATACATTTTAGTAAGTAGATTTGTTTTGTGTTTGTACAATACTTTGCAAAATAACTGTAATTAGGACTTTTGGACACTCAGGCTTAACACAATAATACATATTTATATTTATGGAAGTGGTTATATATATATATTTGTAGGTACATGTATACCTTATATATGTGTGTATATATATATACATGCATGTGTATATGTAGTTGTATTCATCACTAGTTTCAGTTCATTCTATGAACTAAGTGTGTTTTAGTTTCAAATCCAAGAAAATGCTTATGCACATTTTGCTCTACTGCAAGTTAAGACAATGCTTAAATATATGCTTTGCTTTGAAGCAGTTATGGACTGACTGACTTCAGACAGATCTCTGTTAATTTATAAAGGAAGATGAAAAAATCTAATGCTCCTCAGAATGAAATGGTTAATTTCATTTGAGAGACAGGGCGAAGGTAACCAATTAACCTTACTTTTTCTATTCATAAAAGCATTACATGAAAATATAACAAGACCTTATACCTTAGAGTTATAGCTAGAATATATCCCAGATAAAACTTTTTTCAGCTTTCAACCTTAATCCAGATATCTAGTATATGCTATTCCTAGCTGCTGTGTTATGTATTTCTGTAAGTATGAAGAATTATTGCTACCAGAATATTTTCTAGATTTCTTATAAATGTCCTTGGAAAGCACTGTACAGAGACCAAAACCATTGAGTTGGTAGGAAAACCTAAATAATTTAAAAATAGTGGGTATAAGATGGAAAAATACTAATATTAGACAAAAGATGGATGGCAGTATTGATATAACACTATTTGTTTGCTTGCTTTACAGACTGGGGAAAACTTTTAACTGTACTGAACGTAAAATATACTAGATATATGAAGTATAAAAATAATTATATGTACTAAAAGCAATGGTGTATATACTAATACTGACTGCAAATGCAGTGCAAATAGTAATTTGTTTCTCCTTGCAATTCAATGAATGTTGCATGTACAAAGACAAAAGAGTACAAACAGCAGATCATTTCTTGTAAGCAGTCCTTGGCAAGTCAGAAGCTTGTTTCATGACTCTGTTCCCATTGACATATGGTTTGCAAGTCCTCAGGCAGTGCTGTACTTCCAGCCTTTTTGTGTAAGTGCACAGAGCGAAGCATACAATGGGAGAGAGTATGCTTTTCCAGAAAAGTGAACTGCAAAGTTTATCTCAGCATTTCCTATATAATCGCGTAGAATACATAGTCCAATGAAAGTCTGTTCATGTAAACAAAGAAATATGGGTAAGTATAATAAATAATTAATATATTTGAAATTATTTCAATTAAACTGTTCATATGCTGTATGCTGAAAACTCTAAGACTTGCAACTCTGGGGCAGGGGGGGCTGTCTAAACAATGAGAGAAAAATAAATCTTTTCCCTGTTTTCTTTTTCTTCTTTGTAAACCAGATCTCTGGCAAAGTTAAGAAAGAACTCTTTTGTGACCTAATCAGTGTTCAAATACTAAGATCATCCATCCTCTCAAATTATACTTTCTGATAAATCCCACAATTAAGTAAGACTAAGAGTCTGTAAAAAATTCTTAAACTATAATCATGATATTCTAAAATGCAACATTGTCTTTTTGTAAAAACTCTTTAATATCAACAAATTTCACATAATTAATTGCAGACAATATATACAATAAAATTATCTGATAATTCTGAGTTTCTGAATTTTTTTATTTTTAGTTTGTAAATTATTTACTAAATCACTATGTTATAGATCCATATTTCACATGAATATTCCTTTTCAAAACACTTTGAAAACACAGAGAAATCACTTAAATAGCAAGCCTTTGCTTCCCTGAGCTACAGACTACCTGAATTTGCAAGGTGGGTATCTATACTTAAAACTTCCATCCACTTCTCTCTAGCTACTAAAGGTAAAACATTATTTGCAGTAGTACTAGTAAATAATTTCTGAATACAACTGTCCTTAACCCCGTAGAGTAGTCCAAGACCTGACTGTCAGTTTCAGTTAGTGTACAAACTCTTTGGACAATGGTCCCTCAAATTATGTTGATTTTAACTTAGTGCCTTCAAAGCTTTGAAAAGATAACAGTGCTGTTCTCCTGTCTGTTCTTCCTTTTATTCTCCTTGTTGTTTCTGCTAAGGGATGTTGTAAAGCCTCTGACCCCAGTGGACACCGGGGATTCCTCTGTCTCAGCTGCTGGAGCCCAACCTGGGGCATCCTGAGACCCAGGGATCTCCATCCCGGGCTGAGAGACATGGCTGCTGCTTTCTCATTTGCAGGTCCAGCCAGTGCTGTGTGTATACGAGACACACACACAGAGGACACTGACGTGGTCAGCTACATCGACTACCACAGACAGGGCCCATTTTACCTGCTCCGTAAGTCTCCTGCTCACCAACTGGTCCAGCTTGGTGCTCACTAGCAAACACTCACGTGCTGAGACACCCGTCTTACAGACACCCCACACTCAGAGGTCTCCCCAAATACCTGCGCAGGCCCTCTGTCTGCCTGATACCTCTGCCCAGACCTGGGGCATCCTCCTGAGTGGAGGGTCCGGTTTGATGTTCCAAGCGAACAGATGCATTCAGTCACACTCATCTCACAGGCACCCTGCACCCTGGGGTCCCCCACCCACCCCAGAGAAAGGTTCTCCTCCTATATGCTGGCTAGTTCAGCTTGAAATTTAGTAATAAGTTAAACAAGTGCACCTCCACCTATTGAATTAGGGTAAAAAGAGACCTACAATGATCATCTAGTCCAACTACCTGGCCAATTTGGGGCTGACCGAAAGTTAAAGCATGTTGTTTAAGGGTACTGTTCAAATGCCTCTTAAACACTGACAGGCTTCGGGCATCGACCATCTCTCTAGGACACCTGTTCCAGTTGCTAAACACTCCCTAGTAAGTTTTGCACAGTCCCAAAGGCCCCTCTCAAATATCCATAATGCCTGTGATCATTTTGTTTCCCCTTTCTTATTGGCTACAAATTCCAGACTGGCCCTCTCCAAAGGCGTGCCTGGAGTTTCTCAAGAGTCCATCAATTAGTTGCTGAAGAGTATTGGTCTTTGTTACTGTTCCTTTTATCACCTGTCTATCAGGTGTGTGTCTTTGTGTGTTTTGTTTATCACTTTCCCTGTTACTTACAACTCCCTTTGAACTGAAAAGGTCCTTGATCTGATAACCTTAATGAAGCAGGTGTTCTCACAGTCCACTTCCCCTTACAGTTTCCATAGCTGAAAATTAATCCTGGACACATGTGAGGGGACAAAAGAGTGCAATGGAGACTGGTGCTAAAAACATTTTTCCTTTACTGATTGAATGTGTTAACATGGTGCAAGACTCACCTAAAAAGAAGGCTCTTCTGAAAAGGGACGTGCTCCACATTCAGTTTTCAACTTTCCCTACAGCAGCTGCTTAAGGAAAGAGTTTAAGAAGTAGGAAAATATAGTGATCCATCTTTTCTTACTTATTGCTAGGTTCCAGTAACCAAAGCTACAGTCAGATGATCATTTTAATAGCCTGTTTTTCGTAACACAAGCTGCAATTTGGGCTTGCCAGTATTTTGTGGACAGTGTATTTGCTAGTCACATGCTTTCCCAAGAAGCCCACTGTTTATGGATTTCTCAGCAGCTTAATCATGAATAGTTGTCAATTAATTGCATACTTATCTGCCCATGCAAACAGAGTACCTGCATATTGAATTTTGCCTTTTTGTTCACTTTAATCTGTTTTCAGAACAATGTATGCTATAGCTGTCACAAGAATTTAACAAACTCTAAAATATCGTTTATTCTTTAAATCTTGTTTTAGTGCCAGTATCCTCTTTTTCCATTCTACACTTTCATCTACTGATTTTCCAGGAATAAATCTAGGTTTAATGTGAGTTTATTTCCATTTTACTTTCATAACCTTCTTCAATAATTCACTGCATATATTTATTGTTCTTTGTGCGATATACAAAGTAATTTAATCTTGATTTCTGATTTTAATGTTAGATCTCTTGTTTTTAGAATCTCTTACCACATTTTCCTTCAATAAGTACTGTAGTCTGATGATTGATCAACTCAGAAATATATTCTTTTACACTTATACATTTGCATTGCTCTCAGTAGAGCTTCACTGCCACGGTACTGAAATAACCAACAGCGAAGAGAATCATGCCCTGGATTTTTAAACGAACTTTATTGAATGAACCTTATTCCAGATGTTTTGGCAAAGTTGTCAGTTTATTTATTGTGTATTTTCCAGTGCTTTGGCTTGCTTACTTAAATAATCTCTCTGCACAGCAATCAGAATTATATTTTTTCACACAAAATGAAACTGGCATTACTTAATTTCCTGACAAACTTTTAAAAACTGAAATCTTTTTAATGTTTAATATAACTGTGAGCTCTCGGCTCACAAATTTCACCTTCAGTGGTTTCCTAGGATACCAACACACAAGCACAAACAGAAAGCAGCACAGAAAAACAAGGTAGAAAGCCTGCAGCACTTCCACTTTTCTGAATCCTTTCAAACTCCTTGCATTCTCACAAATATATCAATGTTAAGAGCATGATAAACCTTAAACAAAACAGCTGGTGATGGGCTCAAACGATATCTGTGTCATTTGTAAAGCTTGACAAAGTTCTCTTGAGAATTCTGAAGAAAACAATTGAAACAAAGAATAAGAGCTTTTGCACACACTGCATTATGACTTTGGAAAAACGAAGCAGGACCAGCTTATCAAAATTACTTTCAGGGCACTGCTTTAATAACAACTGAAATAAATGCGGAGATATTAACCGACTCCAGCTGCTAAAGTGGTAGCTAACAAGTAAAAGGCAATTAGAGAATGCATTATGGATGCTTGATGGAGGACATTTTCAAATAAAATGCTTTTTCAGCCAAAAGTAAAGTTAACATTAATCTCTCACCCCACAAATGTCGCAATGCACACATGCAGGTATACACAAGTGCACACAAATGTAGGCAACAGCTACATAATTTTGAAATAAGAAGTGGAACTTCAAAAATTTATTAAGAACTGAGTGGAAAACTCACAGTTATAAAGTTGGAGTGCAAAGATAGATCAAGAAAAGAGAATAAGAGCTTTCAACATGTAAGCCTGTCATACTTAGATAAAGATAATGGTGATACTGATGCTGGAATGTTTTCTTCAATTTTGTTATCCTCTCTTTAAAAGGAGATAGAAACCTAGAAAGAAATGTAAAAAAGAAACCCTAAAATAATGTAAGAGCTAGAAAAAAATCTGCACAGCAAGAAATTAAATGTACTTAGTCTTTGTAGTTAATCCAAAAGAAACCAAGTGAAGACCGAAAGGTAAGATGACCTCATTACAGTGTACAAAAGCCCTCATGGGAAGAAAACAGTGTATACTTAAACAGGAAGGTTTAGCAATAACCAAAAGCAGAAAACTGAAGTTTGGCAACTTAAGGTAGAAAATAAGGCAAAAATTGTTATTAACAGAAAGCACAATTAACTATTGAAACATGATCATAAAGAAAGTGATGGCTTTTAGTCTCAGTACTCCTCAGATCAAGATTTGTGGGATATCGTTCTGGTTAATAGTTATCTTTGTGTTTGACTCTAACATAAATGAAATTCAGGAACAGTGACATATAAGATCATTAGATAAGGTAAGTTTTTTGTTCTTCCAGGGCTGAATCCTACAAATCTCGGACTTAATAGAGATTTGACTATAGTTACACTCACATTGCAACATTAGTAATTTTGATAGTACTTCAGTTTAAGAAACTTGAACCATGCCTGTTAAATCTACCCTCTTTCAGTTTAAAACCATTACCCCTCATCCTATCTCTATACTCCCTGATAAATAGTCCTTCTCCATCTTTCCTGTAGGTCCCCTCTAAGTACTGTAAGGCTGCTATAAGGTCTCCCCAGAGCATTCTCTTCTCCAGGTTGAACAACCCTAACTCTCTCACCATCTTCATAGGAGAGGTGTTCCAGCCCTCTGATCATCTTTGTGGTCCTCCTCTGGACTTGCTTTAGTGGGTCCATGTCTTTCTTCTGCTGAGGGCCCCAGACCAGGATGCAGTACTCCAGGTGGCATCTCACAAGAACAGAGTAGAGGGTCAGGATCACCTCCCTCAACCTGCTGGCCATGCTCCTTTTGATGCAGTCCAGGATATAATTGACTTTCTTGGCTGCAAGTGCACATTGCCTGGCCTTGTTGAACCTCATGAGCTTTATACTGGTCCATCTCTCAAACCTGCCAAGATCCCTCTGGGTGACATCCCTTCCCTCTAGAGTACCAAGATTACCATTCATCTTGGTGTCATCTGCATATTTGTGGAGGGTACACTCAATCATTAATAAAGATATTGAACAGTACTGCTCCAAATAGAGCCCTGAGGTATACCCACCAAGTATACCACTTGTTACACAGCTCCACTTAGACATTGAGACATTGACTGCAACATTTTTAATGCAACCATGCAGCCAATTCCTTATCCATCGAGGAGTCCATCCATCAAACCCATATCTCTCCAGTTTAGTGACAAGGGTGTTGTGGGACCGTGTCTTACAGAAGTCCAGATAGATGACATCAGTTGCTCTTCCCTTATCCACCAGCACAGTCACTCCATCATAGAAGGTCAGAAGATTAGTCAGGCGCCATTTGTCTTTTGTGAAGCCATATTGGTTGTCTTGAATCACCTCCCTGTCCTCCACGTGCCTTGACATAGCTTGCAGGAGGATCTGTTCCATGATCCTACTGGGCATAGAGGTGGAGGCTGACTAGTTGGTAGTTCCCAGGGTTGTCCTTTTTACCCCTTTTAAAACTGAGTGTGATCTTTCCCTTCTCTCCAGTCACTGGGGGCTTTGCCTGACTCCCATATCTTTTCAAATGTGATGTAAAGTGGCTTAGCAACTACATCCCCAATTCCCTCAGGACCCTGGATTGCATCTTATCTGAACTTGCATATATTCAGGTTCCTCATATGGTCCCAAAGCTGATCTTTTCCTACAATAAGTAGGAACTTTGTTCCCCTCGTCCCTGCCTTGAGATTCAGGGACTTAAGAGATGTGGGAAGAGCAATTGTCAGTAAAAACTGAGGCAAGAAATTGTTGAGTACCTCAGCCTTCTCCACATCAGTTGTCACCAGATTGCCTATCTCAGTTATCAGGAGGGGTACATTTTCTTTATTCTTCCTTTTCTGACTAATGTACCTGTAGAAGCCCTTATTATTCTTCACATCCCTTGCCAAACTCAGCTCCAGCTGTTATTTAGCTGTCCCATCCCTACACTCCCAGGCAGTATCCCTATTTTCTTCCCTAGATGTGTGTCCCTGCCTATATTGCCTATGCATTTTTGTTTTGTGTTTGGTAAGACAGGAACAGAATAGAATAGACTGTTTCAGTTGGAAGGGTCCTACAACAATCATCTAGTCCAACTGCCTGACATATTTAGGGCTGACCAAGTTAAAGCATGTTTCAGTTTGACCAAGAGGTCCTTACTCAACCACTTACTCAAACTCTTTCTATGTAGCTCAACTCTTCTCAAAGGCTACCAGTTATTTGGGGAATAAATAAGAATTGGGCAGTTTCGAAAACTTGCCCTATGAACGGCCATTGAGCACCTCTGATAATTCTGAAAATAATGTTTACTTTCAGCTTATTTTAGTATCAGAGAAAACTACTTATTCCTGAAGGAGGTAATAAGGAGTGAGTATTCTGAACACTCCTTGGTATGAATAGTAAGAGTTGGCCACACATAGCTTAAAATAGCTTGTCTTGCCCAAATCCTATCAACCAATCAACTGGAAACAACAATTTTTTGTAAACAAAACAAAAGACTGCACAGCCATTTTTAGGGTTAGTAAATGCCAGTCAAAAGTAGAGTGTCTTGTACCATAGTGGAAAGCTGTCATCTGTTTTGAAACACAAAAATGTATCTTTGAAATTATAGTGACAACATAAGTGTTCATATAAGTCAAGCTTCCAGGCCATTTAACTTGATTCTTACCCATCTGGCTCCAGACTGCAGTAATTTTCCTGTTGAAATTCCAGCTGCTACCAAAAGGCATAGATATTATGCATTTAAAAACCAGTTCAAATAATAAATGGTACTGAAATGGTAGCACAATGATCAGAAAGGGGACTCTAATCTCGACTATATTCATATTATTCAATCATAACACAATGGGCTTTTATTTTTTAAGTGACACCCAGTTGTTAGTTTTTTCTGGTGTCTCTCATTTGCCCACGTCTCCTTAGATTAAAGAGATTCCCAAAAGTATTGTATGTAGGAAATCAAATTTTACCCAAGTATCCTAACTGAAAATATCTTATGTGTTCGAAATCTATGTGATTGCAGTACATAAACGTGCATGTATGTATATATGTCACTACACTTTCGTATTTAGGATGTCAAGTAGGTTTCGGCTATACAGATATTTCTAGATATTTTCCGATATTGAACTGATGAGTTAGATTTTACCATCTCTAATACAGAGGTACTATTTAGAGTACACCAAAAGAATACAGTTGTCGATTACAGTATTATCTAATAACTTTTCTGATTTCTGGAATTACGGTATAACACTAGGTAGTGGTTAATGACAAAAAAAAATTTCTCATTTATATTAATTCCTTCTATTCCTAGATGTTGGAAACAAAATTATGATGTCTATATATTAAATGATACTGTTGATATGCACGTTTGCCAGAAATAGTAGCTCTAGATAGAGAAAAAATTGTCATACAATACTGTAGGTAGTTTTGAACATGTGACTCTTGCTTCTGTCTCATGAGAATAACATAAAACAGGTATGATGGTTATGAATTAGGAAATAGGAAAAACTTTCATAGTAAATACTTTCTTTTGATTTCCATAGCATTTAGGATAATCAGAGTATATATATTTTGTGTGTCTGATTGTGAAGGGTATATATACATATTTATTTAAGTTGACTTTTTGTTAACTGTCTTCTTTATTGAAACTGCTTTTCAAGTTGAGTTAACTTTTTTTTCAGCAATAGGAATGAAGAGATTTAAGTTATATTTATTTTAATTTTCTTTTTGCTAGGGTTTATATGTCTTGATTTTTACTTGCAGGGAAGTTTGGCAGTCTTTTACAATTATTTGTGAGTTGAATAAAAATATATGGATTACACTGTGTTGGGAAATTATCATGCTCACACAGTTTTAATAGTAAAAAAAAAAAAGGAAGAATATTGTAGTTGGTCAGTCTTATCTCTATTGTTATCCCTTTCTTTTCTGATGCAGTATTGTGCAAAAGGAATCAAAAGGAAACACCATATACTGCACACATGAAATTTGTAGTATCTACCCCTGTAAGCTCAAGGGAAACAAGAGCCAGCAATAACTTAGCTCAGAAGGGATATGGAAAAATACATCACATGTGAGGGGAGCTAAAGTAATTCCTGGAAATGATGAATAAATGATCTCAGGTAGTTCATATTAAAATCTTGGCATTTAAAATAATTTTCAATGTCTTTGTATCATACCTTAATTACAGTATATAAGCCATAAATACACCGCAACCACAGTAGAATACATCCGAAACTTTAGGGTCAACTGTTGATGTACACATAAAGAACACAATTTTTCTTCACACACCGCCCC
>VYXH01004244.1:263-27877 GCA_013397275.1 Burhinus bistriatus
TGGGGTGATGTGAGGTGGCTCCCCGCGCCCCGGGCGTGTGGGGGGCCCGGCGGCAGCGGGCCGTGCCCCCGTCCTGCCCGGCTGCCCGTGTGTCTCAGGTGACGGTGCGGGACGCGCTGAACCAGGCGCTGGATGAGGAGCTGGAGCGGGACGAGCGCGTCTTCCTGCTGGGCGAGGAGGTGGCCCAGTACGACGGTGCCTACAAGGTATGTGGCTGCCGTTACCGGGCCGGGAAAGGGCCTGAGGCGGGCCCTGACTTCTCTGTCCTGCCCTGCAGATCTCCAGGGGTCTCTGGAAGAAATACGGGGACAAGAGGGTGATCGACACCCCGATATCAGAGGTATGGCTGCCCCATCTCCTACCCTGGCGATCCCTTCGTCAGCCGCTCCCCTGGTCTTCACCCCTGGTTTCCTTCTCTTTCAGATGGGCTTCACAGGAATCGCTGTTGGTGCTGCTATGGTTTGTAAATTTTCATTCCTTCTAAATTAAACTACTTCTATGTCAAAACATACTAATATATATTTTAATATATTTAATAGGCAGGGTTGAGACCAGTGTGTGAATTCATGACGTTCAACTTTTCCATGCAAGCAATCGATCAGGTTATTAACTCCGCTGCCAAGACCTGTTACATGTCTGCAGGATCAATCGCTGTTCCCATTGTCTTCCGGGGTCCCAACGGGGCATCAGCTGGAGTCGCCGCTCAGCACTCGCAGTGCTTTGCTGCTTGGTACGGGCACTGCCCAGGACTGAAAGTTGTTAGTCCTTGGAGCTCAGAAGATGCCAAAGGTCTGCTGAAAGCGTCAATCCGGGACGATAATCCAGGTGAGCACAGGCAGATCATGGCAATACCTAGCACTTGATCCTGAAAAGAATGTCTGTTTTCCCCTCCTGACCCCTTTAAAACAAAACAAAAAAAAGATTGTTAAACGCTAAAACACTTAACGTTGCTTTACTGCAGCTTTAGGGTACTTACAAAGGCACAGAAGTATTTATTCCTTTCCTAACAGTCACTTGCCTTGCTAGCAGTAGACTAATTTTGCGCTGTTGTCAGCTGTGTATCTTTAGTGCTAGTTGGTGCCAATCAGGTAACTTAGAAGCATTTATGACTCTATCGTAAAGGGGTTAAAAAGGATGAAGATGAGTCAGGAGGAGTTCCTGCATATACAGTTGTCTATGTAACTCATTTTTACAAATCATGAAATTCACATATATTCAGAATGTCATTAATTAAAAGCAGGGCAACCTTTGTCTTTATTTCTCGCAAACGTGCATGCAAAATCTAAGACTTTTCTAAAACTAGGGATCCTGCCGTCGTGTACCGAAAGTTAAATATGTGATCTCATTTTAAAAATTGTCTAAAATTAGTCTTAAATAATTCAGCAATGAAGTAAAGACTGGGATTATTTTTTTTTAATTTTTTTATTTTTTTTAAATTGCTTCTGCAAACATACTCAAGTCCTTGTTGCCTGGATGGGCTTAGTATCTTGAGCTAGTCTGCTGCAGTACTGTTAATCATCAGTACAGTTCTGTGCCTGCAGATGTACATGTTAATCCAAGTCTGTTTTCTTCTAGTTGTGATGCTGGAAAATGAATTACTGTATGGTGTTCCCTTTGAAATGTCTGAACAGGCACAGTCAAAGGATTTCATTGTTCCAATTGGAAAAGCTAAAATAGAAAGGGAAGGTAAGTTGAAATACAGGTTGTTTCCTTATTAACTGAATTGCTTGGGGACTTTTTTTAACCTCTTAACTATTCAGAATACTGCTGTCATGGGGCACAGAAAAGTATTTCAAATGTTAAATGTTCAAACATTACTTTATCCAGTAGTATACTTTATTGTTCTGTTGCCCATATAAAGAAAGATCACCTGATTCTCTAGATCCTATCTAAAACTATACCCTTCTAACGGATTTGTTCCCCAATATAAAGATGGAGTAGGTGATGGCTGAAAAACCTTTTTCCTCACCTTAGTATGTAATTTTTGTCAGAAGTGCAAAAAGAGATCACTGTAGTATTTCAGCCCATTTATTCATAATTTTTCTCTGAATTATATGAATGTTTGAAAAGGATATACTGAACCATATTAAATATCTCTTCAGTTCCCTGAATTAAAGGGTAAAGTTTGTGTCTCAGCATAGTCCTCCCACTCTTCATGCTGTGTATGGGCATAGAATATTTAGCATTTCAAGTAAACGTAAGGAACTTAAATTTACATTGCCTTGAAAGGAGCCTGAGCTCTAGAAAAAAGCTTGAAATCTTAAGGGTTTTTTTCTTTTTAAACACTTGTTTCTGTTCTAGGAACTCATGTTACATTAGTGTCACACTCAAGACCTGTCGGACACTGTTTGGAAGCAGCTGCTGTACTTGCCAAAGAAGGTGTAGAGTGTGAGGTGGGTGGGGATTCTGTTGCTTTTTCTCTTTCCCTGAAGTGGGGAAAAAAGCAGAGGGTCTTCTCGTTCACGCTTTGCAAAACTTCAGTGTATTAACTACAAGCTTCTTATGCAGATGCTGTTAAGGCATTTACAAATTTCATCTTGCTGCATTTGACCTTTTCATCACAAAATTAAGACAGAAGTACTAATGATTTGTCAGATTCACTCAGCTGTATGGTAAGCAGAACAATGTCAGTACGTATTACTACAGTTGTATCTCGATATAGCAAGACTCACCTATCTTGGATTTTCCAGGAGCCACCAGAAACTGTTCCGCACAGTCTCTGCCAGAATAAAAAGTTACAAGTTTTATTAAGTCTTATCTTCAATGTCAGAGTAGATGAAAGTGCTAATGGGCACTGTACGCAAACAGTGGTAACTGACAGGCTTCGATCATAGCAAAACTCACAGCCCTCCTTTTTTTTTTTTCCAGGTTATAAATCTGCGTACCATTCGACCAATGGATATTGAAATGGTGGAAGCCAGCGTTTTGAAGACAAACCATCTTGTAACTGTAGAAGGAGGTTGGCCACAATTTGGAGTTGGAGCAGAAATCTGTGCCAGGATCATGGAAGGTACCAAGTTTTGCAATATACACATTGGTTTCATTCCCTAATCTAAATCCTGATGACTTCTTGATATAGCCAGATGCAGGCAAAGTTAGGGTTTTGTATCTGAGGAGCTTGAGCCGAGCTGTCTTGCTCTAGAGATTTTCACAGGGTGGATCCAGCTGGGCTTCTGTTGAAAATAATTCTTATCCTAGGAACTGTGAGAGAAGCAGGATAGAAACTTCTTGTCTAAACCATAGTACATGAAGATAAATGAGCAGGAACAGCTCTCTCTGGGATATTAGAGCTACAGGAACAAAATTGTTTAAATAGATTATGATTCAGAAATTAAATTGAGAGAAAACCATAATGCACGGCCACCTGACAAACTGTTTTCTGTTTCAGGATCTGCCTTTAACTACTTGGATGCTCCAGCTGTACGTGTTACCGGTGCAGATGTTCCTATGCCTTACGCAAAAATTCTAGAAGATAACTGCATACCTCAAGTGAAGGATATAATATTTGCAGTGAAGAAGACTTTGAATATCTAAGTTGTAAATACATGTTTTAAAGTCCTGCTTTACAAAGTATCAATGGTGTAGGGCAAGTTGTATGCGTAACTTCTGTTGTATAGCTACATGGAACTTTTGTACAGTGGGGAAAGTATAGTGACCTCCCAGAATATTTATATGGGGTTACCCTCTAAGCCACACTTCATATAAGCAACAATGTGGTAATGCTTGTTTGTCAGCAGTACAGGTGGGTTAGTGCTACTGTATATGGAGAAATCCTATTCTAAATTCAGAGTGAGGAAAAAGTCCTCTGTTCCTGCTTGGTTTGTAATTACCAGACTAGCTGTGTTAAACTGGCTGTAGTGGTGGTTCAGTGAAGAACTGCAGTGAGCAAGAGGGGACCCCGAGTCCAGCCATGGAATGCTGTACAGCCCTCTAGGAGCCCATGGCCACAAGGCTTATTAAAGGTGAATGATCAAACTGGAGCGGGTGAAGCCTTGCTTTTGAGTTCAACAGTTAAGTGCAACTATCTGCACAAAGTGGCTTTGGAAGCCTGTGCTATGGGTTAAGACATGGCTAATGTGTTTAGTTTGAAGAGCACTCCACTCATGCAGGAAAGGTTCTGCACAAGAGCTTAAATAAAGATCCTGATCCTCTTCGGTATGTGATGGGAAACACTACCTAATTTTTCTTCGCTAGCTGCCACATACAGTGCTAAAAAATATTTTCCCAGATGTTTTGCTTTATGTTTGGTTTTGTTGTTTTTTTTTTTTAAACTCACCACACGGGCTAACAACAGCACGCTCAAAGTATAGTTCTTAATGTGCAAAGTTATTTTATTCAGACACAGCCTGGGTCTGAAGTAGCAGTTGTGTAGGTTGTGTTTGAAGAGCTGGCAAACACTCGCAGTAGCCTTCTGGCAGATCACCACATGCCAGGGTTTAGCTAAGGGGCTAGTCCTGACAGGCAGCAGGGAGAGCTCCGCTTGGCTTTGTTCAGCGGCTTCTGGTACGGAGAGAAAGCTGCCTGGAGGAGTCTGTGCAGTGTGGCTTGCTCTATACCCCGGCTAAGCTGCCTTTCCACTGAACTGCTGGAGAGGAGACGCTACCTCTGTGAGTAGGCAGAAGGGCTTGGGTCCTATTTCAGTCAAGAGCCAGGAATACCTTTCAGGGTATTTCCTTTAGTAGAAGTGCTGTTAGGTTCTTAGGAAGTCCGGCTTGCAGGTGAAATCCTAGCTGAATATACCCACCACCACGCTGCTGAAGGAATTCCATTAACATTTTAATAAAAATGACTGAATATCACAGGTTACATGAAACTTTGTACAGACATTCTCTGCATAGTAACAAACACTGATGTACTTGGATTTAAAAAATGGATTATCTATAATCCTTTAAAGTGCAATTTGTTTAAGGTTTTAAATCAAAAAGGATCTTTCAATAAAGTTTAAGCTGTAGAATTAACTTGAAGTAACTTTGCCTTTAACTAAATCATGAATAATATTCCAGTGCCCCATTAACTCCCATTTCAACTGTTTCCTCATTTAAACGCACTTTCCCTTAGAGTTACAGGTAGGATGTCTATTTAAACAAGTTGAATGAAACAGCATTTTTATTCCACCAGCAAATATGGTGGGAATAAGATTTAATTCTCCAGTTCCCTCACCTGTGCAGTACACTTTAAGGGGTTGGGGGGAGGGCGGGTGTTGGATTATCTAAAACAAAACTTGCTGATTCAGTGCAGTAGGAATTAAGATGAGTTACAACTGCATGAAAAGTGTTGAAAAACTGAGCAGACTAAAACTACATTCCTGTAATTTGAAAAAAGGGGTGGAATAGAGCTAGAAAAAAATGCATTAATTCACCATGATCATGGTCATTCCTATTTCAATTTTTATTCACCTATATAGAAGTTGCTGTACCCCTGAAACTGTAGCTAGAGAACAAAGTTCTTGAAACCAAGTAAAGAATGGAGTACTTATCACAGCATGGCAACGCAATGCAGACAGGGTAGTGCTGCTACTGAAGAAAAGCTGAAATAGGGGTAAATGGATCTACAGCGTGATTAGCTGCTATATGCTGGTGGATCAGTGGGTGGTCAGGAGGGTCTTGTTGCTGGACAGCACAGGAGGGGGAGAGGGAATTCAATCCTGGTGTGATCAGTGGCCTCAGCTGATCCTGGGAGCACTGTAGTCACAGGTCTGTGTTTTCTTCAGAGTTCCTTTCTGAAAGTTTTGAATGGAGCTGAGTAAGGCTCCTCGGCTTGCACTGACGTCGGGCTGCAGGCTTGGCTGTGTTGGCACCTCTGTACTCGGAGGAGGAGCTGCTGGTGGCAGGGGCGGCGGTGGCGGTGCTGGGGGTATCAACGATGTTCCTGTTGAGTTGAGGAGAGAAGATGTAGTTTGACTATGTCAAGAAGGTCCTGCTGCAGAGGACTGCAGCTATTAGCTGGGCTTGGTCAGTCCAGCACTAGTGACATCATTCCTTGAATGCCAGTGGAGTGTGAAGAACAGAATGGATGAAAAATGCCAGAGTGATCAAATCCCTCTATCTGCAGGTGGGTCATGTCATCTGAGACACCTCTGAAGTGAAGCCTGAAGTGCCTCAGTACTCAGAGATGAAAACATGACTCAAACATGATCTTGCACTGAGGGAAACAGAGATCGCTTAACAGGACTTCTCAGCTTCAGTTTCATTTGTTTGTCCTCAGTGAAGCAGTTTGCTCTTTGGGACATGAACAGTAACAGACTGGAAGCAAATCTTACTACCTGTTCTTATTTACACGACTAACTTCACGTTCCTACGGAAGACCACATCACTGTAGTGTTTGTGATGACCGCTTGGTCAGATTATATTCCATTTTTAAAGTACTAACTGCAGATAGAGCTTTCTACAAGTGTTTTCCACTTCCACAGTACTGTCAGACTTTCTCTGAACATGTAATAAATGCTTGTTTCACAGGCTGAATGAATCACAACTATCTGCCACTCACCCCTCTTGCCTGCCTCTCGTGCTTCCACCTTTGCACTCTGTCCCTTGCTTTCTAGCCCAGTCACATCTATCTCATGCTTCTTCATGCCTCAGCCTCCACGTCCTGACTCCCTGGGAAGCCAGAGCCCGCAGCGGCACATGCAGGCAGCTACCCCGCAGCGAGGGCCTGCGTGGAGGTGCTTCCTGGCAGCTCAGGTCCAGGCAGGTGGCCTTACTTGCCCCAAGTAGCTCTCCCAAACACCCTGATCTTGTGCAACTCAGCTGCTGCACGTTGCACCATCATTTCTACACAAGTATAATCAAAGATCCGTGCAGGAGTAAGAGCAAAGGGCTTCCGAGGTGACCCCTCGCCATTCCACAAGACATCCATGTGAAGGTGGCATTGGCAGCACATCACCAGCAATATGGGGAATGATGGACCTTATTCTTGCTTCTAAGTATCTAAAGGGTGGGTTGGAGGAGGATGGAGGCAGACTCTTTTCAGTGGTTCCCAGTGACAGGACGAGGGGCAACGGGCACAAGTTGGAACATAGGAAGTTCCATTCAAACATAAGAAAAAACTTCTTTATGGTTAGGGTGACAGAGCACTGGAACAGGCTGCCCAGGGAGGTTGTGGAATCCCCTTCTCTGGAGATTTTCAAGACCCGCCTGGATGCAGTCCTGAGTAATGTGCTCTAGGCATTCCTGCGTTGGCAGGGGAGTTGGACTAGATGATCTCTAGAGGTCCCTTCCAACTCTAAAAATTCCGTGATAAGACTAGAGAGACAGATGGCACCTATAGTATAACACTTGCTTTTGTTAGCTGTAACGTACAAAAAACAATGTACTGCTAAGTGGCAAGAACTATGACACAACAGAAAAGAACATGAGGCCAACCAAGCAGTTAAAGGACATTACGCCACATGGCCTCGAGAGGTACTTGATGAAGGATAAAGCTCAGCTACAGAAAACAAAAAGGAGGCAAAGTTCTCTGTGGTCCACTTCTCTCTCAATTCCTCACTAACACTTGCTTTCAGACTAACAAGTAATAGTAAAAAAGTAACTGCTGCAATTAAAAAAGGCAGTTATACTAGATTAAAGTCCTAACTCAAAGCTCCCTCATTTTCTGTTTGTACCAGTCTTCGAAGAGAGACTTTTCCCATATGGGAGCAAGCTCAAAATGCAGAGTATTCACACAAAACATTCAATTTTGCCAGTGTACATTAATAGATGCTGTGACTGTAGCACTTCCAACTCTTCAGGAGAGCTTCTCATTGGCATGAAAACCTTCTGTGGCAACAAAACGTGGAAGTACATATTGGGCTCATCTTCACCCTCCTCCTTTCCAGAGGAAATACTCAAGTCCTAGTAGAAATATCAGAGATCAACTGAAACAATTTAACATGCCTGTTGCATGTGGATCAGCTGCTCTCTTAAGTAATCAAAACATTACACAATGTTAGCACAAACAAACAAATTGCATATTGATGCCTTGGGGCCATCTAACATCCAAATCTACTTTTTACACTAGCCAAAGATGTAAGTCCATTTATTATTAGAAATACTGGAAAACCATCCCCTAGGTTAGAGTCCTTCTGCTTCTCATGTGTGTATGGAGCGCCAGCAAAGTGCAGCAAAGCAAACCTTGACACTTTGCCAAAGGAGGAACAAGACCAAGAACAGTTAAAGTAACCGCTTTTGTGGTTAAAGTGGTCAGAGCAGAACACTAGGACTCGCTACCAACGCTATCACCAAGCTGATCAGATGAATTGCTGTAAAAGAGCCAAGACCAGCTAATCGTATACGAAAAGGCTTGAAAGAGATGCAAGAACTGCAGAGAATAAAGACAAGCTTTCTGGCTAGAATTGCAAGCTGAGGTTGAAGAAGCTATGCAAGTAGTTTTACAAGATGCAACAGGGAATGACCATGAAAACAGCGGCCAGGACTCTGTATGGAATACTAATACAACGGTAACAGGTACACATTTGACAGAGAAAAGGGGGAAAAAGCCTCAAATGCTTGGATCACTAAGTATTAGGCCAAGATTCCATGTGTTATCTTCAAATTTAGTCTGGTTATTTTACAATGGGGGTAGAAAAGACAGACAAGTAGGGGGAGAGGCCACCTTCCTTCCTGGAAAATTGTTAAATTCCTCAGGACTCACTATTATTGAAGTTGTAGCTGCCAACAACATCATACAGTTAAACTCCTGGGAGACTGATTACAGACAATGATACTCTTACACCTGAGCTCTGCTCTAAAACACAAATACAGAGTTTTTAGGATGGCATCTGACTAGCTATGAGCATTACACACTGAACCCATTAATTAAGAGCATGGTTCTGAAAAATCTTCAAATCAATTTCAATTAGTCAATGAAAACCAAGTGGTCCTTCTCAAGTGGTGCAAAAGAAGTCTTAGTTCACGCTCGTGTACTCGTATGCAGTTACATCTACAGATTAAATTGTTCTGCCCAACAGTGTAATATTTTCCTGTATATACTAGAAAAAACATTTGAGACAAGTCCTCAGTTATCACTAGACCTTTCCAGTACATATGTTGGAAGAAGGTGCCTGCAAACACACATTTTACTCAGTCATGCAGTTGTAAGAATAAAACACTCAAACAAGAACTTACCAAGGTTTTTTTACAGGGACATTTTTGTTAAGAGAGTGTGTTAAAAGGAATAGGAAGTAAATCAGATGCTGTAAACTTGATGCCTGAATTGAAACAAAAACTTAATTATGAATTTAAAGTGACAGTAATTGTGCAAACAGCATTAAAAACTTGGCGGAGAATGGGATGCAAACAAAGAAAATCATTTTAGTGATAAGAGTTTTTAAAGATGCTGTATTTCATTAAAATAATCCATAAGAATGTTCAGATTTCTTTCTTCTATTCCCTCCCAATACTAAGCAAGTTCAAGATTTGCATTCAACTTTCCCATATAGAAACAGAGCATCTTTAAAGAGATAAATCAGCATTAGCTTACTTTTCCGAAAATTCACGTTCAAAATGATGCATGCTCTATTGAAGACAGCAGAGAAAGAGAGAGGACACAAGTTAATCATCCGGTTCTCGTGTCAAAGTGAGAAAAACAGATAATGTTAGCTGAAAAGTTAGTACAAAAATCAATTACAGTCTTATTCACTGACAAATATGAGGATAGCAGATTGACTATTTCATATTACATAAACAATACTTTGTCTGATTCTGAATAACGAACCACAATTTCCATGCTATAAGCATTATTATACTTGATGAACAAATACAACACACGCTTTCAGTTGCACATGCCATAATTCAAGCTTTTTAGGATTAAAGGGCATTTAGAGAGATTTAGCAAGAAATCTGCAGGAAGATTAGCCATAGAAGACAAAATCCATTCCATTCATGAACACTTTCTGTTGTATTAACACCTGTAAATACACTTAGGCTCCATGGCTCTGAGGAACTCAAGAAGAACACTTATAAAGCATTCAAATTGTCTTACAGAAAGGTAAAAGGCAGAGAAGGTGCACCATATAGGGTCTATGAAACATATGTTATACTGAAGAATTCAGAACAACTGGCACAGAAAACAGATAGCTGAAGTTAAGTACAACTCTTCCACTTTACTCCAGCAGGGAAGCTCAGGAAAGCAAAAATGGCACCCTCCAAACTTTTCTCTATTGTACTATTGTAAGACAGCTTGGTGGTATTTTATGGGCTTACTGGATTTAGAGAAGATGTAGTGAAGCTTTAAATAACCCATACCACAGTGTGCTGCGTCCCTTCTGATCCTAGCCACAGCTCACAGCCGCCAAGAAAAATAACAGATTTTCAAGAAAGCAAAGAATTGTGCAAGTGGAGAAAAAATAATCAAACATTCAAGGGAGAATGTCAGAAACACAGGAAGTTACATTAGAATCACTTGCCACGATCTAAACAATGTATTTCAAAGATGATATTTAGCCAAGTATCTGCACGAAAACCAGCCCAAAACACTCTAGTCAATGAGAAAAGCCCATGAGCACCTACGTTTCTAGTAGACACCTTTCCCCTCAAAGCAGGTTGTGCATTCGATCCTACAGTTGCAGCCATCCTTACAAAAACAGCTGAAGCCAGCAATCATTTTCTTTCTTAGTATGTTTCGCACTGACTACACCGAGCACTCTACTGCAAGTTAAGTCTCGCAAGGCCTTTGTTCAGCCCGTGAGAAACCCCCTGAACAAGGTTACTTCCCCAGGGCACGTCAGCCTGGAGCCTGTTTCCCTCTGGTCAGTGTCTCTGGCTCTGCACATACCCACCCACACACTACATTGATTTGGTTAGTTACAGGCCAGGACAAGGGCAAGAGCTTCTGTTGGGTCTGCGCTTCCATGTCAGCCTTCATTTTGCCACGGCATCATATCAGCAAGATGCTTTGGCATGCCATGATTCTAACACAACTACAACCAAACCAGAAAGACAAACTGAAAGCCTCATTCTCCTTCTGACAGTCATCTCACCACACTGATACCCACAAGCAGTTTTGATCCTTAGTAAGTACAAGGAAACTGTAAGAGAGATACAGGCTATAGATGCATCAGTCGTCACAAAAAGTCCTGCCATGGGGCCAATGAGTCTTTCATTGAGTCAGTAATAGCAAACTTGCTTACAATAGATGAAAGTACAACATTGGTGGTGAAAAACATCAGGCACATTAGCTTTCTCTTAGAACAATTATCTCGAGTTTCTTCTAGAAATTCTGCTCACAAAAGCACTCCTGAAGTGGTGACACTTGCCTTCACCCCTGATCAAATGCATCAAAGCCATCAGCACACCAAAGCACTTTCCAATTTGCATGCGGGTAAGGGCAATGTGCACAGTGTCAAACGGGGCTGATCACCACAAGTCACCATCAGCACACTGGCAGCAGGATGATCAGCACACTGTGACAATGTGACTCGAACAACGGAGCCAAGTTTTGAACCCAAACTTGAGCCATCTTTAGCCATTTGAGCCACGTCTACACATAAACCTGCATCACATGCTCAAAACTTGAAAAAGCTTTCAACCAAGTTCCAACGTGTTAAAAACCTAAGTAAAAGGTAGTTTTATTGCAGAAAAGAAAGAAGTGTTTTCTAAACATCTGTCCATTTCGAAGGCATAAGGTTTTATTTTGCATTTCCAGCTACTTCCTTATTAAAGCATACAGAACTTGCAACAAACCCTCCAGGCTAAGAGTCAGTACATCCATAGAACAGTGCTGTCAATGTGCAACACAATAACAGTAATTATCTTGTTTAGACTAACTGGGAGAAGTTAGTTCATAAAATATACACTTCAATATACCCTCAACTTGAAGGAGAAATGACTAATTTGAATTTCAGCAGGACTGATTTGAATTATATCACACAGACTGCAGTGTCCTTTGAAAGACCATCCACAGCAAACACAAATTTGATTGCATCGCCTCAGTTAACAAGTTGTGCTCTGTAGAAAGTTCCCAGGACTAGGAATCATATGGCATGAGTCATCGTAACAAACGGCAATGCTATGGACTGCTTCCCTTCTAGAAACATATTTCATTAACACCTTTTGCTATTAATGTTTGCTGGTGCTCCTCTTCTAGCCTTTCAGACTGAAGCACGCCCACTATTGCTCAATATTCAGATTTGTAATCAAACTTTCATGAGCATTTCTATTGCCCAGTCAAGCAGATTCTTCACCAATTCGCACCACCTGTCCTAAACATTAGAAAAACCGTTTGCACAGCTACCTAGCAAATTCAAAAAGGGAACTGGCCACAAATAATAATTGTATTATTTTTAACCCAAATCAGTTTCTGACTTGTACCTACCAGTTCTACCTGTGTTATCAATGGGCTGTAGCAGAACAGGGGAGATTTAGGCAGCCTAAGCCACTGAATTTGTCACACACAAAATTTCTGAAACTACATCACAGTAGTACAGGGTAAAGAGACAATACACAAAACCAAGGGATCAACTAACAGTACTTCAGAGGCAACAGACCATTAACATCAAAGCAAATGCATACTGCAACATGAGGGCCAGAAAATGTCTGCAAAGTAGCAATGTCGGTAGGACTAGAGTAATAGAGGCTTTGAAGGAAGCACTTATACTCTATGGGTAAATCATACCATGTGTATCTCAAGAAAGGTGACTAAATGAAAAAGAACAGTATTAAAAGGTTCTCTATGGCCCTCAGAAGAGAACAAAATAAATGTCATCTCTGTGTTCCATCCTTGAAAATGATCATCCCTTAGCCATCTTTGGGAATAACACCCACAGCTGAGGGGCAGGGGGGAATACAAAACAAAGAAAAAGACAAACACTGTAATGACTCTTGAACTTACCTGCTGTAGAGGGCGGAGTGGGGGATGATGGAGATGTTAATGGGGAACTCGCCCCAGAGCCTGCTAAATAAAACAACAGTCTAGTAACTAAAGCTGTGACATTAAAATTCAACACAGTCAGACAAGACAGATTGTTGGAAACAGGCCAACTTTATTGACTGAAGATCCAATCGTGCTTCCACTGAAATCTTGGGAAAGATTCCCATTCATACAAACAGTGTCACTCAGACCCGATCTGAACAGAGAGACTTAACAGTATACAGTATCAGAGGAGGTCCAAACACATAAGAAGCGCACTCAACAGCATTCCTCAATGGGAAACACTTCTTTTCTGTTGCTTAGGCTGTTGGATTTCAGCGTCCAAATTCTGTTCTCCTTAAGAGTTGTGCCACTGCATGGATGGCACCCCATTTCTCCTTACAAGAGATGATTTTCAGTCAGTTGCTATACTCCACAAGTTACTCTGATATCTGACTATTCCACCACAGGCTGCTTTTGGACACATTTTAGCCACGCACATCAAGTCTTCTAAACTGTTCAACAGTACCAACCATTCCTTTTAACTAAATGAAGACCTGTCAAAGGCTCTATTGTTTTAAAATTTGGCACTGAAGCAACAATTAAACAGATAATTTTCTCATTCATCTTAACACCTTACTACAGAATACAGATCACCTCAGAGTTTCTCCCTGAATTATTAAATGGCATTAAATTGGGCATTATTAAATGGCCCAAATAATGGATGTTATTATTATTCCACTCAAATGTCAAACAGAAAGAAGAGACTGATTTTTTTGGAGGAACGGGGCCCAGAAGAGAGGACACATTGCTTTATATTAGGCAGCTGAAAATCTAACACTGATGATATTTTTCAGCCCTATCTTTATCTATTATTAAATAGCCAAAACAGTGGTATCAGGCTCTGGTAGTCCAATATTAATGTGTAAAGTGATAGTGACCCTGGATCTTTTAAGCCAGAAAATGACAGCAACAACAAGAACATTGACATAGCCGTGTAGAAGAAAGCTCTTCTCTCTGTAGTTACCTGAGTTATTTGAGTTGCTGTATTTTGCTGAGTGTTCTTCCCCACTTTCATAGGCAGAGCGTTTTGACTTCTTTAAAAAAAGAGCAGAAGAAACAGAAGATGGGAATGAATAATAACTTTCCATTATAAGGATTGAACTGACACACAGATTCGTAACAGGCACCCGCTGTATCACACAAGGTTTATTAATGCCCAGCATCCCTCTCTGCACACCCGACACGTGCTGCCACAATGACAACAGCAGCAAGGCTGTTCTGCGCTCAGATATCCCCAGGCAAGCAAGCAGGGCAACTCCAGTGTCCTCTGACCACAAGGGAAAGGCAGAAAACTGACCCACAAAAAGGAAGAGAAATGCAGACAGCGTGCTGCAGGAGCAGACTAAAAAAGGCTCCAATACCCTCACCGGGCAGCAGGAAGCAGCACAGGCTGTCATCTGTGTATGAGGTGCTAACAAAGCCTGTTTTCATACAGCAACCTCAAACAGGTTAAACCAATATGCAAGTCAGCTACCATTGTAACTTGAAGTTCTTAGGAAGCGTATTGCTCAGCTACAGAAGTGAAAACAATCAGGAAGTAGTACAGAAAAACACAGGACAGAATAGGCCAGCGTACCTGTCATTGAGCACGCTAAACGTTCAAAAAAGATACAAGTCTTTTTCTGTGTGAGAAACCTACTTAAAGATTGCTTACTTTTCGTGCTAAGATCTTCCTTTTCTTTTTTTCTTCTTCAGACCCATGATGAGATTGAGCTCTCGTCAGCCTTCTGTGCTGGTGAATCTTCAAAATTAAGGGAAAACAGAAAAACACGATGTTAAGATCTTAAAGGTTCTCAGACAAGGCATACGTTTGGGGCGCAAGAAAACACGCTGCAGTCACTTTACGTGTTCAGTTTTCTTTTTCCACTTTTAGTTTTTATCTTTACTGTTGCTGGTGGGGGATGGAGCCTCATACTGCAGTTAAAATGACCCTTTAACTTAGAAGCCAAAGCCTGTGAAGCTGCACCACTTAAAACAGCGAAATGCCATTCGGTCGACAGCTGTTCTACAACTCCCCATACTACATATTTGGGAAAGCAAATCTGTTGATGAAAGCCTTTATTACTCAAAATTACTTTGAGTGAGTAAAAACTCACTTTCCCCGTGTAAAAGTGATAAAAGGAAATGGAATGTCTGTAGGAAATACAGTAAAGAAATGCAGACGTTACCAATTTCTGTTCTTCTGTTAATCGTTTTTCTATGCATTCCTTGGAGGTTTTCAATGCCTCTTTTAGCTTAGTAGGAATCTAATACAGAGTGGGGAAAAAATCATAACACAAAATGTGATAAAGGAAAACATAACTTGACTGCTTAAAACTCACCATTCATCCGATCTTGTTGCCCATCTAAAGCCCCAAGTACTGTCACTATTCCCTCAGTGAAGGAGAAAAGAAGAATCTAGATGCACGTCTTCCACTCCAAACCTAGCTACAGATCTAACAGCAGGGACAAAGAAACACTGAATAATGGAAGGGATACTCTAATGGCAGGGACAGCTAACTGTTTTGATAGGAAAGGCTGAGGGACTTGGGTCTTCTTAGTCTGGAGAAGAGAAGACTGAGGAGGGATCTCATCAATGCTTACAAACAAGTAAAGGGAGGGTGCTGGGAGGATGGCACCAGTCTTTTTTCAGTGGTCCCCCGTGACAGGACAAGAGGTAATGGGCACAAACTAGAACACAAGAAGTTCCATCTAAAGATGAGGAGGAACTTCTTTACTTTGAGGGTGGCAGAGCACTGGAACAGGCTGTCCAGAGAGGTGGTGGAGTCTCCGACTCTGGAGACATTCAAAACCCGCCTGGACGCCATCCTGTGCAACCTGCTCTAGGTGACCCTGCTCTGGCAGGGGGGTTGAACTAGATGATCTACAGAGGTCCCTTCCAACCTCTGTGATTCTGTGACACCCCCCAGGAGAAGTGCTCTGGGGCAGCTTCCCAATGGGAGCAGACGTGGCTCCCCGAAAGTCCCAGCACTGCAGCACTGGAGCTGGCAACAATGTGGTGACGGTCTCTCCTAGCAAAATCAGTTTCCGCAGGTCTTAGCAATTCGTTTCCTCTCACTGCAAGAGACCCACGTTACTTAGCAGCCTCTGTTCAGATAGAGCGCCATCATTAGTCGCACAAATGAGCGCCAGGACAGGAACTGCACTTGAACGCTCATGGGTCACACTGTGCCTCCCTTCTAAGGGGTGATAAACATTCTTGGGTACAATTCAGCAAAGGAATCTAAATACTGATGGCAATCGCCATAAAGCCAAATAAAGCCAGCTCTCCTCTACCCTATCTGTCTACCGATGCATAGCTACTCACAGCCTGGCACTTCCACAAACATGAGCAAATCAATGTTCAACTCTACCTTAAACTGTGGTTTCTCAGAGTTTGTTAGCAGGACGTCACTGAATAATCTGTGAGTGGGCAAAAAAAGAAAAAAAAAAAAAAGGAGTATTATTCCCAAGAGACAGGCAGAACCACAGCAAGAATACTACTGGCACTGTTCGCTTAACTCCCTCCTTCTCCTTCTTTTCCTTCTCTGTCCTCGATTCTAGGCCACTGTTTGGGTTTTTTCCACAGGTTTTTATGTACTGCTTTTTATTTTCCAAGCACTGCTGTAAAATTAACAGCATCCAGCCCTCAGAATGTAGCCACTACTGATGGCAGAGCAAGCAAGACCGTATGAAGTATTCAGAAAGCTGATAGAAGAGGTACAATTATCAAAGGCAGAGAAGGGTTTCCCCAAAACAAGAATGCCTTTTCCTTAAAAGGGTATGGATTCTTTAATGACTAAAGATTACCAGGGACTTTATTTTCAATTTCACTTAAAAAAAATCATCACTCTTTTTAAGAAAATTCTCTTAGCACAACTGTTGTTTCAGCTTTAACAAGAACCATATGAATGATCAATGAGTGAACTCAACATTTGAAAATATCTGCATTCTCGTCTGTACTCTGACAAAGGCAACTAAAGCAAACATTCTAATATTTTTGCTCTCCCCTCTACAATATCAGCAGAAACAGCATAAATGATTAATCTTTTTCCATCCAAAACAAAGACACTAGAGGGCAATGGTAGTCTGAAAATAAACCGGTTAGTCCATTTCAAGATACTTTGTTCTGGAGAATATACTAGAAAACTGTCCCAGAAACAGATCTCAAGCCTGGCTCTGAGATAAAGATTTCAGAGATTTTTTGTTGCTATTCGCCAATGAAAATTATCGCAGGCCTATACTAGGGAAAACAAATTCAAGTCTAGAATCAAGTTTATAAGAATAGTATTCCATGAAAAATTCAGATATAAATCAAATTTTAAAAGATTTTTTTAAAACCCACGAATGTTCACCCTTGTTTACAGGGCATTCTTCTGACCCTTTCTGATTATGTGTACTTGCAAAATTAAGCAAATTCACAGTTTATATGGTTATAGTAAATAATAAAGCTTAACAAATGTTGAAATTACAGTTGTTGCATTGCACATCTACATAGAACACTTGTGAAGAGTATTGGTATGAAGAGAATGTAGTATATAGACCTATGTATCAGATACAGCTGGGCACAGATTGTTTGTTCAACATCTTTTAACACTGTATATTTCTGCATTCACAGAGTTTTCTTATAGCATTTCTCCCCGCTTACATTCTCCTCTCTACCTCCCACCTCCTTTAAGAGCAGAGGAAAGGAGGAGTAGAAGGAATTGAAGGCTGAGACAAGCTTGCAGTGACTCTTCCCAACCAGGAAATATGAATCTTGGAGCATGCTCTAAATGTACTGCAATCTGTATACTGTTGAGATCAGACCCAGATTTAGGTATGGGCAATCTGTCATTTATAAGGTCATGACTCTGGCACCTCATATTAAGAAAGAACAAAAGAACCACCCCCAGGAGCTGTGGTTTTATCCTCAACATGCTGGTGACACGTGGCAGCACAGTGAGAGCAGAGAATTTCCCTGGTAATATTGTCTCCTAACTGCAGGAAGGGCAACACTGCAGACAGGTATGATCTCCAACTCAGTCATGCACTGACATTGCTCCCTTTCTGCATTGTAATCTTGCTCTGTACCTGCCTTTACCACTTCACTGAATCACTGAGAGGATAGCCTGTAAGGAAATATATTCTGTCCATGCTTCAGAGAATCCCTAAGCCAGCCCTGCAAGAAACCAGCCAGAACTTCTGCATAACGTTTCATACCCAGACCCCATCTAAATGTCACTGCTGAGCAAAGCAAGAGATCTATTTTCCTAGTCCTAAGTAAACTGATAGCAAAATCTACTGAAGTAGGTCTGAAGGGTACCTGCAAAAAGACTCCTTATTCTAAATACTTTAAAACAACCTGTATATGATCTCAACCATGCTTGCGATACTTTAACAGCTGGATCAATTTAAACCATAGTACCATGCCAAATAAAATGCATTCATGACAGCTCCAACACACCAAGAGAGACAGAAATGTTAAATGAGCATCTACCATATTTACAAGCAATGGGTTCTTTAAAGCCTATCAATTTTAAATTTATTTGGGATACACTACATCCCTCAGAATGAGGAGCAAATCTTTCTAAAAAGGAACAAGGGCAAAAAGGTTCTTCCTCCTAATATAATTAATAACATTGCTATGAGTATAAAACAAGTAAAACAAGACTTACGGCATCTGTAAGAGCCGTGAAACAGTTGGCATGCCATTCTTCATAGCTTCACAGGTCAGAATGGATTCCAACACAGACACTACCAAAGAAATAATAAGAATGAACACATTTTTGCACTGCAGGATAGCAAATTATTTAGAATGAACATCTGGCACTGCTGCATGATGTTATCCTAAGCACTGCATCAACCAAAAAGTGATGAAGCTCTGTGGCATGTGGTTTTTATTATAATGTTACTATTACACATACAAACTTTTCAAGAATGTTAGACACGAGGTGAGGGAATCCAGACATCTAATTACTTACTACCCACTGCTTTATCACTCAGTTAAAAAAATAATTATATGCCACATGTATTTCAGGAGGAACACATTTTCTGTTTTTCAAAAATTACTAAACAAGTCTTTCCGGTCACAGGCTGCAAAGATCTTAGGCTGCTATTTCACAGCACTTCAGCTTAGGTAAAAGGTAAGAGTACCCAGGAGGCTGAGACTGACATTTTCTCAATTGTATACTAACCTACAAACACTGATGGTGCAGGAGGGAAGCTGTCTACTGGAATTGTATCTGGGGGTCTTCCATATGTCATTTCATACAGTAAGTGCCCAAAGCAATGTACATCAACACCTTCTAAAGTCTGTAGAGGAACAAAAAAAATAAAAACACAACTTGCTAGAACTGATCAGTTTGTCACAACTGGTTTGAAAACATGGAATAACTCATTAAAGAGTGGTCTCGCATTTGAAGACAGAAAAGAGGAACCATTAAGACAGTCTGTAACCACAACTATTTCCCTGCATAACTTTAGCTCAAATGAAATCTTCATGCCTCAAGCAAAAGCAGCTACTGCTGTACATGATGATACAAATGGGATAGTAGTATAGTCATGTCCTGTAAAAAATGCATAAAGTAGTAAACTCTTTTCACACACAGCAGTCTAGAGCCATACATTGATATGAATCACAACCAAGTACATTTTCCTAGCTAAGTCAAACAGTAAAGAATGAGATTCATAATATGACCAGCTCCCACTTTTCAGGGAGGTAGATAAAATGACAGCAAAAATACATACCAAACAAGCCCAGGAGAGCCTCTTTCACTCCTCCTTAGGTTTGTACAAGCTGCACATAACAAGCTAAGCTCCCAGACGGCGTACTTCCAAGATTTTTGAATCATGTTTAAACAGAAATGGCTCCTGTTACTGGAAAAGGCTTAGAGCTTTGATGGCACTAACAGATTTGGACTAACCATGAACTTTTGATCACTTCTAAACAGTAGAACTTGTTTAGCAAGGTAAGCAAGCAGCTGTCTCGTGATGCTGCATGGAATTTATTACAATGAGCACTTAAAGGCAGGGCAAGATGCTGCCTAAAAGACTGTATTGCTGCACCAGGTCAAATTTGTTTTCATATTTTTGTAGGAAGATAATATTTTGCTTTGCAAGCCTGCAGTTAAGAGATACCTTTCAAACAAATAAAAACCAGTTTTTAATAGCCAGACGTCTGCAAGCATCTAATCAATTTTCACAGTATCCACCAAAACCAAGGCTGATTACTCCTCCCAGCTAAGACCAAGTAATAAGCTGCGCTCATTGTACAGACATACAAGTGAAAG
This sequence comes from Burhinus bistriatus, assembly GCA_013397275.1. NCBI lineage: Eukaryota > Metazoa > Chordata > Aves > Charadriiformes > Burhinidae > Burhinus > Burhinus bistriatus. The sequence goes on from VYXH01004244.1 coordinate 20,399, forward strand.
AGTGCAGTAGGCAATATGCACGTTCCTATGAAATACAAGACCAGGGTGGAAAGAGATCTTAAAGCAACTGCAATTTACCTCTATTTGCGCCACCACTGCTGTCACAAAAACACTCACCTGCATTCCCCTCCTACCTGCTTACCTTTGGCCTCAGCCTCACTCCAGTGTGCTGCAACAAAACTCCTGTGCAGCCAGACAGTGATTTGGAGGAAGCAGAAAAGGGATTTGATGGAGAAAAGCTCAGACTAAAGAAAGGGGGTTGAGAGAGGTTTTTATCATTCTAGTCAGTTCTCCACAAAGAGAAGTTGAGGATAAAGGGATGCATAAGAGTCAGCTGAATTAATTGCCTGAATCTTACATTAATTTTCCGAAACTGTGAAAAGTATGATCGATAAAATGATGGAAGTCCCAACAAGGAATTTTCTAGATCCAGTAACTTGCAGGTGTCCCCATCCAACATCACATTGGCAGAGTGAAGATGGCCATAAGGAAATCCTTTCTCATGCAAGAATTTTAATACCTGAAAAAAATCCAATACAGAAGCACTGTCACAAGATGCTCTGATGATCTCAAGATCTTAAACGCTCCAATACTAAAGCAGACATATAACAAATGAGGCCCCTATTTGGAATGCTTGCTCAACTTGATCTTCTATCTACATCACCTTTGGCTGACTATTCATTTCCATTTCACTGGTAGCATTTCTCACAAAACAAACATTTGGTGCTGATCCTCAAAGCAGACTTACAGACATCTCCCAAAGAGATCTGGAAACTAAAATTCACAATTCTACTGAATATTGTAGTTTGAATAAAAAATTTAAAAAACCACATTAATGAGAATGAATTTATGGCACATGTTCTGCAGCCTATGAATTACTTCTTTCCCTTTTTCCACAAGGAAAAAAAATACATTATCACCTCTCTCCCACTTAACCTCCACACGTACCAACTGCCTTTTTTTAATCAGAAATGGCCTCACACATACATATCTAAATTCAACTCCCAGCAGCTAATCTCAATTTACATTTAGCTTTGAAGTCTGCTGCTGAAATAAAGCTTGTGTGCTCAAAAGTTGTCTACTTTTTCTAGTTAAACCAGTTGGCTTAAAAAAAAATATATAATCATAAAGGCTAGTAAACAAAGCAAAAAAAAAAATACCTCTAATATTTGCCTTCCATATGTTTTTATTTGCTGAAGTTCAAGACCTTGAATTTTTTTAGGATTGCAATACTTCTTCAGGAATGGGTCTTTTGGCTTTGCCTTTAAAAGAAACACACATATCAAGTATCATGCCCAGAAAAGCCAATAATTGTCTTAGTTTGCTTAGCAATAGATGGTAAACAGTTTTATAAAAGACATACTGTGATCATTCCAGCAAACATACTACCATTTGAGTTGGGGGCAGGGAGGGGAGACCCTACCTTATAAATAAGGTCCTTTAGTGTCCCTTTTTCACTGAACGGTCTAATAACCAGCGCTGAAGATTCATTGGCAGTGGCAAAAGTGATTTTGTAAATATAAGGATGCTACCAAAAGAAGAAACTGTAAGTAAGTTTTAGATGACAGATTCTGTAATTAATTTTTGCTTGATTCACAATTAAGAAAAGATCTGCCTGAATTGCATATTTAAAGTAATAAATTGGATTCTGTCAGTGACATTTGCTCAAGTTATTCAGTCTTAACCTGGAGTAAATGCAAAGAAAACTTCACAAGAACATTGTTCAATTTCCACATAAATAATTTAAAAACAAAAAATCCACCATCTTTTTTTAACAAAACAGACTGGCAGTTGAGACAAATGAAGAATCCAGCCCCTTTAGTACTTATACATGAGCAGCTTTACTGCAGGTTTAAGTCACGCTAAGCTAATAAATTCATTCATGGTTTTATACAACTATGGCACCTAAGGAAACTCAGCATTATTAGCTCTCATAACAGTTTTATGTCTTCAGAAACTACTATAACAACTTCCTGCAACTTTGTGAAACCAAATGACACAGCACAGTTGGAAATAAATTACACAAGCAACACATGCTTTAACTGAAATTGCAAGTTAGGAAAAGACCCCTTGTTCACGTCGTATTTTAATACATCAGTTTCAGTCCGGTTTGGGGTTGAAAAGCCTAGTTTTCAGCCTCTTCTGTTGTGTGCATCTGCTGAGTTCCAAGACTGCACAGAGGTTTACCAGTTTGAACGCCATCCTTTCCAGCCAGTCTCTCACATGCTTAACATCCTTAAAGAGAAACTCCTCTTGGAGTCAAATGCCAGTTTTTCAGACAGAGATGCCTATTGGATTTATAATGTGGCATTGCACAGGAGCTTGAATTGTACAGCCTCCATTGTACCTATACTAAGATATTCCTGTCTTAAATTCAAAGAACCGAAAAAATAAAGTCATTCATTGCACTGCCTTATCCACTGCTGGCTGAGAATAATCCCAGCACACGAGTTAGCAATTACACCTAGACAGGACTATCCTAACAGCCTAAAAGTGTTCAGGAGCTGAAATAAAAGCTTGCGATCTCACACTACTGTACAAGAAGAAAAAATACAATTAACCACAACTCTGAATCTCCTCTAATAACCCTGCAGGATTATTATTTATGCTGAGAACATGTGACCTCATATTGTGTGGGAAACGTAATTAAAAGGTTTGCACATTTTTAAATGAAAGCAACTCTAAAATTACAAACTATGTCTACTAGGCTACATGCGCTTTTGCAAGATCAGTCCTTGACAAGCACTTTTGTGCTGGCACAATTTAAAAGTTTTCAAGTAATACTCACAGAACAGGAACAAAGAAGTTTCACAGCGTACTGTAAGTCTTTGTCAGACAAGTATTTATCGGGGCCAAGATCAGCCTGGAAATAAATAGGAAAAGAATGGCATCATAATAGATGCTGCATTCAATAAAGAAAGTGTGATCTATATTCTGCTCTCACAAATTAAAACAGCTGCTTGAACGTATATTTTGAAGAGCAAGCAAGGAAATTACACATACAAAATGAAACTTGAAGAGGCTGAATAAGGCCATGGTTTCACAATACAACATGCCTGACTGTAAATAAGCATTATTGCCTCCTTCCCCCGCCCTGTATCTGATGTGCATTACTACCACTGACTGAACTCTGCCAACCCTAAACTTGGGGACTGTGTGGACTGTGAACTGATAAGGCTTAAACTCCCACCTTCTTCCTCTGTAGCAAAAAAACCCTTTCCTCCTACTGCAGGCTTTAGTGATATCCGCTCTCCAGTGAAGTCTCACAAACAGCTACGCTGATATAATTAGGAGGGCAGCACACTTCAGCACAGGAACCCAAGCAAGTGTTTAGCAACAACAAAATACTTGGTGTCAATACATGTCTACCTTAAAGGAGCAATTCATGCCTCTCACCTATTAGTTTGTCAGTGAAACTAAAGATCCAAGTAAGGATCACCACTTTAAAAAGGATCACCTTGTTATTTTCAGTGAGCAAATCTATACTACGGTCAACATCATTACACCTGAAGAAACATAGGTCAGGAATAGCAACAAATGACCAGGCAGAGAAACTTGCAAACTGGATTTACCACCAGAGGAAAGAAACGTAAGAAGTTCCCACACCACACATCCACCCAAGGGCTTTCAAGGTTCTTTCAAAGCCTGAGCTCTTAAGTCTATCTCTTTGTCACTCACACATGGTAGTCAATATAAATGAAATAAGCCAGGTTCATTATGAAAGACTAGAGTATGAGATGAAAGCATATATACCCAGCTTAACATTAGCCGTTCCTTTGGTTGATTCTTAATCTTCATTAAGAAATATTTCTTACGTATTCGCCAACCTACAAAGGAAGAGTCATCAACAGCTTTAATTAAAACACTACTAAATCACATGGCTTACAGGCAGGACAAGGTCTGTAAGCGAAGATAGCATTGTAATCTTAGGACAACTCATACAGTTGGGGAAAAAAAAAATCAGACAAGCTGTCATGCATGCATGCTCTTCTTACCTATATCTTTTAATGGTTCTACCACTTCCCACTTTGGCTCTGATCGGAAGAACATTGAAACATGCTGTAAGGCAATTTCTGGAAAGAAAAAAAAAAGAGTTTGTAAGAGACTATTTAAGATGATTATCCACATTAGGTAAAGTTCAATGCCAGAAGGAAGCCTGCAGGGATTCCGACTGAAAGTCAGCAAAATCACTTTAAAAGGAAATCAGATAAAAACACATTTAAAGGGCGTCTGCATTTTTAACCTGAGAGCTCAAATCCACAGAGAAAACAGAGAAAGCACGGCCTTCAAAAAACTTAGCTTATTGAGTTTGCATTTTATCTGTACTAGATCTACATTTCTAAGTCCAAATCCAATGCTCACAGCGAAGATTTCCCACACTACATTAGATCACGAAATGTTTCTGCTGTACCTGTAAAAGTGCTAATATTTACATCTCTTTAATGTGCATCTACATTGCCATCACTACATGTAAACTAATCAGTTCTGTTTCACTATGTGTTAGTCTGTCCTTTTCTGCACAGGCAAAGGTATTTTGCTAGCTATGATGATCCAACACATATTGGGGGGGGGGGGGCGGGTGGGGGGGGGGACACCCTTCTGGTTACTGAATTCTCCCACAGCTGGGAACACAACTGGTTTATTCATGAAGCAATTTGAGGTGAAATCTCAGTGAGAAGTGGTGACAGCAGGGGGAGAAAGGGAATCATGCCAACAAGGAGTTTTCTCTAACATGGCTTATCCTGGCACAGAAACACAGCAAAAAGGTAAGGATACACTGATCTTTCTGCACCATATCTTGTCCCTCCAAAAGCAGGCTACAAGAACAGAGAGAGAAGAGTGCAATAAATATCAGCTCATTGCTGCAGTATTTAAAAAATGACAAACTGATGGTGTTTCCAAAGACCATAGGCAATGACTTGATTGCTTCTAATTTCCCTGCAACTTGCTGAAAAAACAATCCTGATGAAAGTCCTCAGAATTAACACAGAAGTCACAGTGTCTCCTAGAGGATTTAAATTGCTTGCTCAGCATTAGCCAGACAAACTGCATCCTTAAAGAGTTACTAATAATTTACAACTCCTCCACAGCTTATCATAAACATCCGGGAAATGTTCTTTGCACTTTGAAGCTGGAGATACAAGATGGTTACATAAAGGGAGAGCAAAAAGACAAGTGAAAAGGAAGCAGTAAGTTCCTGCTTCAGTAGGCTCTGCTTTTATGAAAACAAGCTTTGCATTTTGCGAAGAGTCGGTTTGCCCATGAACTAAATCTGTGGAGTGGGTTTCATAACTAAGAGGAAGGTTTTTTTCAGTCTATGAGACAAATATTCAACAATTTCCAGTGGCTGAAGCTGAAGTCAGACAAATTCAAAGAAGAAACATTTAATAGTGAAGAGAAGTGATCACTGGGATATCATTTTAAGGGATGCAGTGATTTTCCAGTATTTGGGGGGGAGAGGGAGTGTGACTTATTCAAGCCTTGAAAAAGTACTCAACCTAGCTCAAACAATGAGTTCTAGGAAGTCTCACAACCCAAAGTGACAGCGGGAGCTAGACAAGATGACCACAATTGTTCCTGTTGATTTGAAAAGCCTCAGAACCGTGACGAACACAAGTTTCAGTGTTCAGAAGACCAGCTGTTTTAACAGAACACAGAGCTGACAAACTTAACTCCACCTTACACTCTGGTAGACAAATAATTTCCAAACACCAGCCCTCCCCATTTACCAAGATCTGTGAAAAAGCAGATGTCACTCTCACCAATCCCCCTCCCCCAAGTTCTGCTTATATAGATCTTGACCCTCATCACTCTGCTGTAAAATAATTCAAATATTTAGATTTGACAATCACAGCATGATTCATGCAGAGTTGGAGAAACATTATCATAAATAATCACATGCACAGAGTGATAATTTTGAAGGTGGTTCCCCCGATCCGCCATGCTTCAATGTAAATCCTCGCCAGCATTAATGGAAGATATATACACACGCTAAACTGAAACCGTAATGCCATTTTGCAATTCCCCACTTACCAGTGTAGTTTACAGAATAGCTGTTTGGGTCCAAGAATTTTTTTACCAATTCACAGTTAGACAGGATGTGATGGGTAGTGATTACATCGAGATAGGCCTGGAGTCCCTTCTGTCTTTCAGCTATGAATTCACGCTCCATATTTCCAATCAATTTTTTTGGAGGAAGAGGTAGACTTAGAGTTGAGATCTTAAAAAGAGAGGAAAAATTACTAACCTTGCTCTCAAAATGCCTCAGGGATATAAGCAAGCAACCCAGAAAGTAAACGAATCTCAGCATCAAGCTAACTACTGGAGAACTCTTTTTGTACTGTGTATATACAAGCTTTTATGTTTTTTCTAAGTACTCTTATCAGGGTGAGCTAGTCAGACGACAGCTCGCATCCCACTGTGAAGAGATTAGTAAGTGGAATAACACTGAAAATGCGAGAAGATAATTTTTTGCTAGTGAGTCATGCCTTTAAGATCACTACACAAAACTTTCAGATACTAAAGGGCTACGATTTTCAGCCAAATCCTTTCTATGACATACCTCCACCACAGCACAAAAACAATTCTCACCTTGCCATTTTCTCCAGATAAGATTTATGCTTTCTTATTTCATGAAGTGGAGATTAATAACTTTCCTTTGCCTCTATTGCCTTTATTGGTAATTTAAAGCCCTTACTGTCAGTATTTTAAATCTGTAGTTTCAAATATGGTGCAACTTTTCCATTTTCTCTTCTGAATGTCTTGCTGTACAGTTTTTAAACAGCTATACATCTTTCAACCAGAAATAGCTGCAATCTACCAGTGGATGCGCAGTAGTTGTTTTATGTTGACGTAAGTGATCCAAAACTTCAGATAAAAATCAGAGAAATACTTCGAAATAGGGCAATGAAAAAATATACAGAAATTCAAAGCCTTACGTAAGCCAGATCAAAGAGATCATCTTTAGAAAACAAAATTAGGTTGCACACAGTGTTTACATTCAATTATGTCATGTGAATTGCCAGAATAATTTTGTCATGTTGTTAACACATCGTTGTCCCGCAGATCAAAGCACCTGCCTTGGGTATGCTGAATCTCCATGGGAGTTATCTTTAAGAAAACTGTATTGCAGGAATCAATTACACCAGATGCAATAACCTAATTTCTAAAGCAAACAGTTCACCAGGGAGAAGACAGTGACTTTTGGTGTTTGAACAACTTTCATTTTAACTAGTGGAAAAAGTAAAGGATTAGTTCAACAAACTGGGGCAGAAGTAGCAATCCCTCTCCTTTTTTCCTCCTTCTTTTGAACACAGGAGATGTCCCCCCCTCACCTTAGGACTTCTACTTCTCCTGTTTCCAACTGCAAATCATGGGCTAAAAAAGATCTATAACTATGCCTGAATTACCAATGTTAATAAAAATCACCCAATCCACTGAACATTTTTTAATGCTCTTTTACACCCAAGGGGGGGGGGG
>VYXH01004244.1:27922-47689 GCA_013397275.1 Burhinus bistriatus
GGTGTGGAAATATATCCAGGAATAAATCCAAAAGCAACAATATACAACTTAAAACTAATCCGATGAATTACTGTCCGTAACACCAGAGGCATACAGAACTTACATTTAGCAGACCACTCTTACTTCAATTCAAAAACAAGTTTCTAAACAAAAACTAAATCAATTTCTGGTACTACTCACTTGAAAAGCGTATCAAATCATAATCACCTTTACCATCTTGACCTGACAGCTAGCTGCCATCAGAGAGAAAAAAGGACTCTAGTTCCTATGTTTTCAAACCACTATTATTTGTTTTCAAATTTTTTTCAATAAACGACACATCTGCTATTTTTCAGCAGAAAGTAACATTCACCCCCAGATTTTTGTAGCGATCTGCCAAAACACACAGCACAGTGAGAATGCTGTCTACTACAGAAGAACACCTCCCTGAGGTGCTGACCTTGCAGAGACCTCGCATGCTTTCAAACACGAGTGGTGCTTCTCAGTGGCCCCAGCTCAGCGCTGGGGCCAGGATGGGCTTCGCCACAGAAGAACCTGGGAATTAACATTCTTATCTTCAAACCACAGCCTCCTCAGGAATGTCTGTTCAAAAGCTGCAATAAAATGCTTCACAAAAGCCAGATATCTTGCTGTGAATACTGTACCAGTAAGTAGTTCACTTAACAAAACAGAAGAGCAGCCAATAATCTCCACACATCTCGGTCAAATAAGTGAAGAGGAAGAAATACAGGATGGCTTGGAAGGAGCTTTTCACTCCAGTACACAGCTGAGAGTTCAGGGGATCTGGCTTGAAAATTTCTGATGCAGATAGGGTCACCTCTCATTATTTCCAAGGTGTTTGGTAGGACTGCATCCCCTAGCCTAGACAGTTTGGAAATTCTCAGTCCTTACAATTATTGCATAGGTAGTACCAGATTAACAGCAGAAAAGTTGCATTCCAACTCAACTGCAGCTGTGTGTTCAAACACAACCACCCAAACCTACAGAGAGGTCAAGTATGCCACAAGAACTGGAAGAACTTGGGGCTCTACACCCAAAAGAAGCTCCAGCAGTTTTTCCAGCAACAATTTAGTTTTGAAGGAAGCAGATTGGGTTTTGGCATTTTCTTATTGCTCATTGCTTTACACTGTGGTGGGGTTGTTGGTTTGTTGTTTTTTTGGGGTTGGTTTCTTTTTTTTNGTTTTGTTTATTTGTTTGTTTACTCTAATTTCAATATACAGAAGATGAGAGTTTAAAGAGTTTAAAAACAAGTCATGGGACCTGAATAGTGTGATGAAATACTGTTGCTTAGAGCTCTGGATGGAAAGAACTGAGGAGCGTTGCATGTCTTAATGGATCGGAAAGCTTCAACTCCAGCATCACAAAGAGCAAGTTATAAAAAACTCCAAAACAGTGGGGGAAAAGAGCAATTTCAACACACTTCTGACCAGCTACTGTCTGCTGTCTCTCAAGCCCTGGCATATGGAACTAGGCTGGAGGAGCAGTAGTGTTTGTCAAAAGCACAGTTCTGCATCTTTGGTAAAGGCTTAAAATTTCCTGCCCTTCTGCAGGACATAAAATGAAGAATTACACCTCTTAGGGCAGCTCTCTGTACTAGTCAGAACAGGCTGACTCCAAGCTGAGATACATATTTGCCTTTCCAGGCTGTGGAACGCAGAAACAGGAGTTTGAACATCAAGGGGTGAGCAGTAGTTTCCACTGAAGCAGACCAAGTGCTAATGAACACGGCCTGTTAATTTAGCCACCCTCTGCATTACGCTCCTATCCAAGTTAGAGGTATGTCTCGATGATTCTATTTGATTTTTTTCTAGCCATCCAAGCAGCTGACATTTTTGTCCCAGATCTTCATATCTTAGAGCTGCAAAATCTCTCTCATTTGAAATTCCTCCTTTTCCCATTTTGCAAGTTGCTATCAAATAAACTCCTGAACCCTCCACTTTTGTCATTCACGTCTGCCTCAGATACAAAGGCCTTTTCTTTCTGTCCTACATCATACATAACCTATTTACCTTCACGTTCTAGACCTTCCACCTAGGCCTCACCTTTCAGTACCTGCCATTTCTACATTTTAAGTCTTAAAGGTCCATTGCCTCTTCTACTAAAGCTGCCTCATTTGAAAGTTAAATGAGAAGGCAACAAAGCTTTTTCATGCCTTAACACGTTCTATTCCCCATGGTTAAGAGGAGCTTGTTACAGGTGGCTGCAAAAGTGAACTCTTAAAAATTTTCTCAAAATTCTCTCTCTGTGATCTCTAGCAAAAATTGACTATGGTTAAGATTACAGTGGCCACGATGTACTGTGACGGACATGTACCATCTCATTTCCCTGTGTTGTCATGGCTGCTTATCTAATCTTAAATCTTGGATTTCTCTGGAGCAGTAGACATCTTTATATTGCATTTATTCAGCACATCACACGAGGTTTCTAGGTCGTAAGAATCAAGTTCCTACGTGCCACTGCACATTCAATAAAATAATTCCACAAGGCAACCATGTTGCATCTGTTGAATTATGACTAATTTGCCCCCCCCATCCACTTTCTAGCATAGGAATCAGTTATAGTAGACTATCAGAGTGCACAGTTCAACATCCTTACATGTTTTGGCCCACTGAGGTTCATCAAGCAGTTAGCTGATTTGACTGGGGGGAGAGGAAGCAGCATTAAGCTCTTGAATTCACACAACATTTAACAGGTGAAAAAAATTGTAAAGTCACAAAAATCTATCTGCAAATTCACTTTTTATCTTGCTTGCATAGTACTATGAAAATCTTGAGTAACAAGTTTCACTCCTGTAGATGCTAGTCACTGCTGCTTCCCCCTTTTTCCCCAACACACTTATATGCCCTGCTTTTTCCCACACAAACTAAAAAGAAATAATTGTCCCAAAAAGCAAAAGAAAACACACAGTAAGTCCAGTGTTTAACGAAGGAGCGCTTTCCAGTGATACAGAAAACCATCACATGATAAGCAGCATCTGGTAGTGGTTTTAGACGAATATAAATAACGAGACACAGCACTTCAATGCTGAATTTGTAAGGTTGATATGTGCCTTGGCTTTCTTCAAATCAAAGGAGGAACAATGACACATAAAACCGGAACAAGTCACAGTGCTGAAGGAGGAGATTCAGTATCTGCCAATTTCCTCCATTTCTATATAAATTGGTCCTGTTGATGCAAAAATTAAAATTTTACAGGAGAAAACATGAGTGAAAAAGTATACATTCAGGTTACATTTGAAGTCATAAGTTTCTCTTTACAGCTACATGAATTTGAGTTTTTTCTTCACTGCAATATATAAAAATATCACAAGCCATTTTAAATATATCCTTCTAAATGACATTTTATATTTATATATCAAGGGTGAAGGTTACCTGCAAGCTATTATTAAGCAAGTCAAAGTCACTGTATCGCCTCACAATCTGCAAAATACAAAGACAAAGTTCAGGAAACATATTACTTTTCCCATTAGCATTTTACTCTTCAAAATCCCATCAGACAAAAGTAATTCCCATTTATAATCTTCTTGTTTTAACCACTTTCGTAGAAGTGTGTAACTGCTGGATTTATGTCACGTTGCCAGAGAGCAAAGAAGAGTTTTTAAACACATCTCAACCGGATCAAAAATGCATTTCTAAAAAAGTATTTGCGAGCAAAGTTGTCTGCAAACAAAGCGTTTTTGCCATATTAGATTCAACAACTTTTCATAGTCATCTTCATTACTGCTTCTAGGTTTTGTTGGTCATGTATCAGCAAGGCTGTGATTTTAGCACTAAGGAAGGCAAACTGGCATTTGAGATTTAAAAATGATGGTCGTACCAACACACAATAGTAACGCATGACAGGCATTTTTCCTGGAATATTCACAATAGCAGCAGACACCATGCCTTCTGTAGCTGGCAGCAATACTGCCTTAGTTTTTGACCAAAAGTTATTCAAGCATTTCCTATTCTCAATTCCAAACAAACGTTTCCCTCTCCAGCTCAAATTCAAAATCTAGGAAGAGCCAATTTTCAAGTTCTTCCTAAAAAGGCATCCTGGTTACATGAGCCACAGTTTAAGAAATTACCTGCCAACTGTTTTCTGCTGAAACTCCTCTCTGAACACGGATTATGTACTCCTAATAAAAGGAAAAAGTTATTAGAAATGAGAACTAATGAGCTGAAGAAAGTTATTAGGTATTTCTCCAAATATGACCACTATTCAATTAGGAAGCATTCAGAAACAGAAAATTCAGATCCAGATTTTAAGTGCCTAGGTGAAGGCCAGAGCTGGGTTTGCTCAGGCCCATCACTAGCAGCTTGTCTCCCGCTGCTGCACTGAGTAGAAGACGAAGAGACGTCCAAGAGCTTGCAGACCTGTGAAGCACTTGAACAGTTTCATTAGTTATGGAAAAGGATGGTAAGAGCATACTCACCACACATCTCTACCAACAACAGCTTAAGAAACCTGTCCTCACCTCACCACCAATATCTAACAAGTAGCCCCCAGGAATTACTGCCACCATCAGAACAGAATAAAATGCCAGTAAATACCCACAGGTGCCCAACCTCTAATTATTTTTGTACAAGAAAGGTTACCACAAAAACTTTGGGGCATGCTTGAGCAACTAGGCCATACCAGTTTCTCATGATGATAATTCTTCATTTATAATGCATGCTTAATGTTAATCACTTCTATATTAACTACGCAGATATCTCTCAATCTCAGTGAACACTTTTAAATTTTAAGAATTAATAATTCCCCCACCCCAATTACATTCATAAAGCACAATTCTTTTCAGTCTCTTCATTTCAAGCTCCCTTGTACCTCTTGTAGACCAATACCTGGTCAATACAGCAATATCTTTATTTGAGATCTATCTAATTATCTCAAGAATAGATACCAAGTATTTTTTGCATCTACTCAGACATTCTTCAAGGAAGCTGTGATTTTGTTTATCCCTACTCTGTTTAAGTTTGAAAACAGCTCTAAAAACACTTTTGACATTTCAAAGATCATAAACTAGGCAAGTCCTTTTCCTAGAAAGCCTGTAATCTCCATTTTAGATATTGTTTAATTAGCAAGGAAATAAAATTAATCTCGGCTAAATGTAGTAACAGATACTTCCTTTACCGTTTGCATACACAAAGCTCTATAAATGCAGCTCTTTTTAAAATCTTATTACACAGATAATCCCATGGCCACATTAATTTACATTGAAAAACATGAAAATGGAGAGGCAAAAAGTAAGGTGCTGCCTGAGAAAATCCAACTCTCAACACTGGAGAGAGCTGGAGAGGACGCAGAGTGAGAAGAGTGGGAAGAAGCCACGCAGGTATCTGTGCTTTTACACTTTTCTCCCCACTGTATCCGCCTGACGTTGCAGGAGAGGCTTTACGTTCCCAACACTTTTTAAGCACATTCATCTTCTCTGCTGTGCTTGTCCAGGGGTGGCAGGACCCACCACCGGTGCTCGAAGTACCACTAAATCCCCCCAGCTGCCTCACGGAACATGCTCAGTCGCACTGCACACCTGCAGCTACAAAATCCAAAGTGAGAACTAGAAATTCTAGAACAAATACAAATTCAAGTCATGGCTCACGGTCTTTCTAAGCTGGAACATGCAAAAAGCTCTTTGCATTTGTGCCAAGCGACGCGTGAGTACCCACCCAGTTATTGCCTGCAGTGCAGCAAGCATCACATGATAAATCATTTGTTATTCAGCTCAGATGGCTTCATTCACCCTGGTACAAACTTTCAAACGTATTTTATGTAAAGTGCTGAATAATTTTTCCATTTCAAATGCCACCTAATTTTGCTGAACTGCTTACATCAACAGGGGTATTACACAAACAAAAAGGACAGATCAGAGCATTATGCACATTTTTTTCAGATATTAAAATTAATGCTGCATGCCAAATTATCAAGAATAGACAATAATGAAATAACAACAAATAAACAAAGGCATTTCCAGCACCTTGAGTTTCTACACCAAATTTGTCCATTCTGTAACAATAACTCTACCTGCCATGTACCTGCATATCAACTAGATAATTCAATTAATTGAGTGTTTGATCTATGAAGTATTATAAATTCAGCTTCCCAGTTAAAAATCCACTACAGGCATTTATTAGTAACTTCTTTCAGGCACTGTGAAGCATCTTCTGGTTTTGGAAGTTGCCTTCAGAACCACACAGAACTCATACTCCTGTTTCAAATGAAGTGAAATTAAAAGCTTGTACACCGAAAAGCATAAATATACCACTGGATGCAAACAAACAAAGTGGGGTACATCAGATAAGCCCTCCGTAGAATTAAATTCTCAATTAACATTTACCACCATGAAAAGTAGGTAGCGTAAATCAAGAATTACGACTATTCCAGACAAGAGGCAAAGGCAACACTTATCAGATGGCTTTACCTTGCGTGGTCAGCCTTAACTACTCCAGAATTTATTTACTGAAGTTTCCTTCCAAAGTATAATGCTGCTTAGGCAAAAATGCTATTCCATTTTCTAAAAGTCACTTAAAATATCTTTTATCATCAACAGCAATCAAATATCTGTAGCAATTTTGAACCATCTAGCCTTGAGAACAAATTCAAGACTAGTAAGCATGAAAACCAAAGTTATTTAAAATACTTAATGTCCTAGCAGCTTCGATGGAAATGACAGAAATCCAAGATGTCACAAACCAAAACACATAACAATCACACTGGAATTAAAGTGTCTCTTTTCAGAAAGTCAGCCTGACATGGTATCTCCATATTCTCTTCTCCTATCCATTTGAAATTATAATTAAGGTATTTTCTTGCAAAACAAGAAGACCAAATCCTCATAAATAGTAACAAAATTCCACAGAGGTGATTGCATTTCAACCAGTGTAATTATGTTTGGAAACTGTGCGATGGAACACAATTAAAGGGACACCTGGAAACCCAGATTCACCGCTAACATGGCTTTTCCTGTTTTGTGATCGTTGCTGCATTTTGGGAAGTAGGAAGAGGCTACTTCACACACAGCCAAAAAACTGCAGCAACTGCTTATTCAGCAAGTCTCAAAGGAACATTGGCCATTTCTCTGAAAAACCATGTCAGTGATGATTCACCACGTTCAGTCATTCATCTTTTCTAGGATTTTGAAAGCAGCAGAGTTATTGCTCAATCCCTTGTAGCACTTACTCTTCATCCAGCGACTAACCTTTCCTGTTGTACCCCAAGAAAACGCTCTCGGGCAGGCAGAACGCACAAATTCTTTAGACAACCCTCAAAGCATCTTATTGCATACAACCACTCTGATCAATACAACAGTCATCTCTTCTGAAGAGCCTAGTGATAAACAACGCAGGGCGCAGAGCTCATTCTCACAGTAAGATCATATTACAAAACTAGATTTGGGACACAACTATTTTTTCCACCCAGACTCAAGCAGTTTCCCATCCAGTTCTGCTTTCGCACCCTAAAGCACTAATCGAGCCCCCTCTTCACACCACAGGTTCACAACCCGAAACAAGAGAGCATCGCTCTCCAGACGTAGTCCTTAGTTCTGTATGTATGGAAAAGCTAAGTCCCCACCACGCTCTCTCCATCAGCACAGACTGTAACAAAGAATTGGCCGCTTCAGCACTACATTGTCAATACAAATAATGAAAAAGCCTAAATGGTCTTCTGTTTTTTTGTTGGTTTTTTTTTCCTAAAGTTGATAACGAGATTGAAAGACAAAGAATAGCTCTAGTAGAAAAGCCACGATAAGAAATACAACACCACTGCCGATATCTGCTGTGGCTACACATAATCAGCAGACCACAGTATGCTGAGTTTCAGTGAGAAGTTGATACTTCCTATTGCCTCCACACGGCAACAAACTTGTCTTGGGATTATAATTAGCACGGCTGATATATGCCTCCCATAGGACCAAAGAAGAGCCTTCAACTCTGCAAGGAAAAAGCGTAAATGCACAAAAGCCTTTATTACTCTGCTGAATTCTGTTTTGTTTAGGAAAAAAATCTGAATTACGACAATTTTCTTCTGAGACAGCCTGATTTGATAGTGGGACTGAGACTGTGCCCCTAGGAAATAAATGCCAGTGTGAGGAAAACAGATAGGCACACTCACAATCATTTCTGTTCAGCTGCATCATCTAACACAGGAAAATATCATGGAAAAGGCCTGAGACACAGCTAATAATTCACTCCTGCCGACAATTTTAGGGATCAACAACCAGGCCCAGTGAGGTCTGGGTTAGCTACACTCACACAGAAATTCCCATGGTGTTTTTCACTCCTACATGAATGGCTCAAAATCTTCCCTATGACTCAGTTTACCAAACAACTTCAAAGGAGCCCTAACAGCTGCTAGCTGGCAAAGAAAGGTCTCGGCTTGCAGAAGAGAGAGAACCTCACACTATTGATTTTGCCTGTGGGCAGCAACCTCACTGGCAGCAACCCCACTGGAGCCACCAACCAGACAGGCCGTAAAACCCTTTCCCGGGACAACCTCCCTGAGCCCCCACAGACTCCCACGCAGGTAAGGTTTGTACGTCCGCTGCCCTTCCCACCAATACTGCCAAGCCAGATCCTGCCGCAACCTTGACATTGCAGCAGCAGCAGTTCAGTATAGATTTCTAAAGATGCTAAGCAAAGCGGTTTTACCTCTGGGATCATTTCCTGGCTGCTCCGATCAGTCAAGAAAGCGGAAACCAGTGCTGGGAGGAGGAGGTCAGGAGCAGGGAAAGCTGTATGACCCTGGCTGCACGCTGTCATTTCCTAAAATCTTCTTCCTACCACTACAGAGTGCTGGATTGAGTTTCTGAAAACGAGTATTTTCCAAACATCCACATGGATCACTGACAACTACGCTGCATTTCTCCAAGCCTCTGCCAATAACAGTTTCACAATCACTGCCTGGAATTAACGTTATCCTGAACTTACCCGTTTGCATAAAGAGCCAACATTCAGGTGGTTTCTCCCCCACATTCACCAAGATTATTCCCTGGTATTCCAGCACTTTTTAAAACATCAGTATCAGCAGCTCAGAGCTGCTCAGATAATTTTGTTAACATTCCTAGGTGAAAGTTACACAACAAAGCATGTCTAAATGTTTAACAATTGCTGTTTATCATCTTTCCTAGTTTTTGAAACAGAAAACAAACAGGAAAGAAAGGCTTTTGCAGAGACAAAATAGGAAGGAACAAGTGGTGAATTCAGAGATTCATATAATACAATGTAGAGAGTCTCAACAATATTGGGTAATACATTCTGTTTTCCCAATAGTCTCTAAATTTCTGGCTCAAGATAGTCAGTCTATTTTTCACAGATTTCTGCTGTACATCTGTTTAATCCAACAGGCCTGAAAAGCCAACCATTATAAAGATCCAGGTCACCTTCAGGTCACCTCAACTAAAAGTTTGAAAGGGCTTTATTTTTTAAGCATTAAAGAGAAGAAAGCCTAATTAAGCATGAATACAATCCCTGCTTAAGTAGGCTGGATTGGAACACTTTCTAGTAAGAAGCTCTTTTAAATGTTTATTTAGAAAATCTCCCATGTGAAAAGTAGCAACAAAATCAGGAAAGCTGCTCAGACTCAGGGACCTCTTCGCTGCAGGGCACAGTACTTATTTGCTATTGCACAACCTGCCATTAAAGCCATCTGAGGTACCAGCAGCAACAGCGGTGTTTACCTGCATTTTAAACAACACACGTGTTTAAATGTCCGGGGACATTATATAGTTCCACACACGCTGTATGGCTGGTGTAGTAATGAGTAAGCCATTCAACAAGTGAAAGCTATGAAGCAGGACAACTGCAGGAAAAAAATAGGACACACATTTACATGTAATGAAACGTACTGAACAAGAAAAGCTCTGGAGACAGACAAGAGAAGTAACAGCTGTTCAGTACCCTGCATCACCACGGCCTTTGCCAGAAAAGCAAAATACTCAGTATTTTTCAGGAAACAGTAGCTGATGAATACATTCGAAGTACACTGCAAGATCTCTAAGGCAATGGATTCTCTAAGGTATGATGCCGCAGCTACTATTTTGACTGCAATCTTTGCAGGAGCTACAAACGCAATACTGATTTAGTAAGTTCACCAGTGGAAACCGTAAGGTTGGGATATCTAAAATTAGGTGTGATGAAACAGCTATCTTTTTTGAGCTCAAGCTGGGGGGGGGGAGGTGGTGAAGCTTACTTACTAAGTCCAGTGGAGGAACTGTATTTCCAAAACCTCAAACAAGTGAACTCTAATAGATCCCTGTCTAAAGCCACCTCTAAAAGTAACTTCATGATTTTTTTTTTCCCAAAGTGAAGGCAACCTGGTAGAGATTGAATTCCTTATAAAGCAGATGTGCAAAGTCCTTTACAAGCTTTTAAAATAAATCCTACAGTTCTAGAAACATATGGCTCCATTTTTGTATCGCAGAACAATATAGGAAAAATATAAATGCTTTTTCAACATTTTTCTAATCTAAAAGCTATGAGCGTCAACATGCATCATTGCTTAAGGAAAACAAAAAACTCAAAGTGTGTTACGAGAAGGATTTATTTCAGCTGTTCATTTCCAAATGCCTTTAAGACAACAATGTACTGTAGCAAAATTGGCTGTTTCACTACTTCAATTTCAATATGAAATGCATGAAAAAGGAAAATCACTTCAGAAAATAATTAAGGAATGTTCAGAAGTATACGTATAGCTTGCTAGTGGTTTTACTGCTTTAAAGTGCTCTAAAATTTATATGTACAGATGTGCAGTTCTTATTAAGGAGTATGTCTAGATTACTGCGGAAGAAAATAGCATCCTACTTTAAGGTTTGGAAAGAAAGCCACTTTTAAATAGTGCATATACAGCTGAAATACTCCAATATGAAGCAAGTTCGATAGCCAAAACTTGTTAAAGCTTTAGTGCCGATAATGCCTCTGTTGTCAGAACACAACATTTGGCATTAAGATGGGACACGTGCAAATGGCTTAATATACTGGATGCAATCCCACTCCTATTGAATTCAGGGAACGCAATGGCAACAAAACAACTTCATTTTCTGCAAAACAGTTGGTACAGATACCTACCATGAGCACCGAACTGTGCCTATCAAAAGGTGCCCAACACACTCATGGAAGTTACAGTTTTTCTCTCTTCTTACACAGTGCTAGTGATTGAAGCGTATAGCAGGAGACAAAATGAAGCTGACAGGGTTTGCTCATGTAATTTCAAGTCTCTTAACTGAGAGATGCGCCGACAACATGAATCTATTTGGCTCTCAAAATGAAAAGGACTCCACAAACACTGCACTATAACGCTATTTGTGTGTAAGCGCACATTTCAACAGAACTCAGGCTGCTTGTAACACACTTCACCAGGGAAACAACTTTTGTAAAAAAAGAAAAGGCATCATTTTCATCTTCAGTTATCATTGGAAATAAATAAGCAGAAAGAAAACCTCAGATGACAATTTCTTTGTTGCAACACAAAAGCATGGAGCTTATGTACCAGCTGAGATGCACTAACTCGAGTAAGAACTTCTGAGCTCTTCTGACTTGAAAGAAACATAAAGAGCTCGTGAGCATATCAGAAGATTTTGCAATTGATTTCCTAACAATCTACAAACCACATTTACTAGAGGGTTGACATGCTCTTACTAAGCAAAAAGTGCAAACCCTCAAAGGAACACTTTAAATACTAGCTTTTTCCCTTCTTAGGTTTCTGGAGAATTCAGGTAAGCACGTAGCAGTTTCGGGTTTTGTTTTCACTTTTGTTTTTTTAGTTTCACGTTCATCCCCAGGAAACAGAAACTCAGTCTCTGCCAAGTACAGCCCTTGACTCAACACTAGTAAGTTTACACTTACCCAGTTTGTTGTATTAAATCTAAATTAACAGAAGCTGCTTGGAACAATAGACAAGCAAACTACTCATTTGACGCAAGCTCTGGTCTTCTGCTTGGTATTTCACCATGTCCACGGAGCTTTTCCTGAAATTCTTCACCTTTTCCTTCACTGGTTATTCAGAAGACTGGCTATTTGCAGCACCCATAGGTGGTTTACATTATTACTAGTTCAGTCGCCACGTTAAAGTTGCATCTAAGCTGGACCTAGATCATCTTCATGTGAGTGATTTTTTTAAGCAATGATCTACAGGAAAAAAATTATAAATGCCAAGTTTAAATCAATTCTTGCAACACTAAGCAGCATTATAAAATCTTAATACATACTGCTGACAAAGTAATAGAAATTTTATTAATGGATGCCTTTCTATTTCAGCTTTAGAGCAAGTCTAGCATGTGAAGACTTAGCTGTCCAAACATTAGGTTGGGACGAAGAATTGTATAGATCTACATCTTTTGAAGGCATCGCTTTGAGGTGGGATGAGAAACAAACCCCAAAAGCATTCAGTTAATGACAACCGACTTCCTTGTATCTACAATATAACAAAGTAAAATACAGTCTTAATGCCCCACAAAAGCATTTCAACCCTTGTTTCTTAGAGGGGCTTCGTTTACACACCTCTTCAAACACAGCGATCAACAGATCCTGCATGGCTTACTTAAACCAAGAAAGTTCAAATCAGGGACAGCATCACCTATCAATATACAAATTATTCAGATACCAGGGACATAAGATGAAGCGTCCAAAATGACAAAATAGTTGAATTACATCAAATAAGAAACCAGTTCTGTGTTATGGCTTCCTGTATTTTGATACCCCACACTGCCTCTATATAAACCATCTGTGCTACACACACTTCAAGCCATCTTTCAACTATCAACAGGGCTTCTGCAGTAAAACAAACAATTACTAATAGATGTATCTTAGAGACAGATTTTAAATCAAAAGGCACAGTGCTCCAGCATTCTGTTATTAACAAAAGATCAGAACAAATCAGTAGAGAATTTTTTCTGAACATCCGTTAGTAACAGAATACAGAGATGAAAGACAGAGGGGGGAGCAACATTTGCTATCACGCTCACCCAGACAAGACGACACACACACAGAGTCTGGATTGAAAAACTACTTCCAAGTGTTCATTCTAAAAGAATTTTGTCGCTTTCTTTTTTTTTTCCTAACCAGAATCATGTAAACCAAAGGAAAGAACACAAAAAGCTATTGTCATTTGCACTAGCAAAAAAAGTGGAATAAGGCATGACGGAAGCAAGTTAACAATGCAACTGTAATCTGGACTTTAACTGGGGACTGTTAGAAGTTACGCAGCTTCTCAGAGGACTTGGCCCATTCAGCCCTCAGCTACTGAAACAGGTAAAAGGTATCAGGTTTGCCAGAAAATAAACCTCATCAGTTTTATTTATAGGAGGAGTTGCAACAATTGAGAGCCATAGCCTGCTAGATTCACAAGACCTTCTGGACAGTTTCTCATACGGAACTTCTGTTCAGAGGAAGACTGGAACATTAGCTAACGCAAGTTCCTCACACAAAAACCCCACTTCTTAAGCGTGGATTACTTATAGGAAGAGTATTTAATGAGACGAGCTACAGGTTAGTTGTGTATCCTGTGGTGAACCTGCAATTATTGTAATTCAGGTTAATAAGAGTATTCACCAGATGCAAGGAACCGGGAAGGGAGATCAACAACGCAGGCACCCGAGCTGTGTGCGGGGCAGCAGGAACACCCTCTCGCCATGTCAAACATGCCTCCCGCAGTGTACCTGCTGCTCAAGCACCTCTGTTCTCCTTTACAGCCCAGCATCCCCGCTCCCAGGGAAAGCGGGGATCAGAAGCGACAGTGCTGTGAATCAGAGAGAGAACCGGTTGCTTTGTCATACCATAAGCAAACCTAGTTTTTAAAGTGGAAAACAACTGCAAACGGGAGGTTATGAAACGGGGAGTACTCCTGCGTGCTCAAAGACGGTACAGTTCTCACGGAGGCAGCGTGCGTGTGTGCTCGTCACCCCTGAAGAATTGATCTGTGACACAGAAGTCACAGCAAGGCTCGTTCTGCCGGGTGTCATCGCTCCCCACAACAGAGGAAGCGGGGCCGTCCCCTCAGTTATGTCTCGGCAGCTTTCCAGCTGCAGCCAGCCCTAACTTCACCTCCGCTACCGAAATGAGGCACCCAGAACCCCCCCTCTGCTCCAAGGGCTGGAACAGACCCCGGGGAAAAATAAATAAAGAAAGAAAGAAAGAAAGAAAAGAGAAATTACACCCACTTATTCATGCAGAAGGCACAAGGCCTCCCTCGGAGCGGGGCTGAGTCCGAGACAGCCCGAAGCCCGCGCCCCGCTGCCCCATCACACCGGGGCCTCCGCAGGGAGGAGGAGGAGGAGAAGGAGCCGAACAACTCCCGGATGGCTGCAGGGGACCGGGCAACAGCGGCACCGCCACGTTCCCCTCTCCTCAGGCTGCCCGNGCCTCGATCTGCGCTGTCAGCGGCACCGTGTCGTCCAGCAGCACCTTCCCGGCCGGCGGTTTCTCCATGAACGCCATACCGAGGCGGGGAGTGGGGAGCCCCGGTACCGCCAACCTGCTTCCCGTTGAAGGCGGGGAGGGGGGGGAGGGGGANTATGTCTCGGCAGCTTTCCAGCTGCAGCCAGCCCTAACTTCACCTCCGCTACCGAAATGAGGCACCCAGAACCCCCCCTCTGCTCCAAGGGCTGGAACAGACCCCGGGGAAAAATAAATAAAGAAAGAAAGAAAGAAAGAAAAGAGAAATTACACCCACTTATTCATGCAGAAGGCACAAGGCCTCCCTCGGAGCGGGGCTGAGTCCGAGACAGCCCGAAGCCCGCGCCCCGCTGCCCCATCACACCGGGGGCTCCGCAGGGAGGAGGAGGAGGAGAAGGAGCCGAACAACTCCCGGATGGCTGCAGGGGACCGGGCAACAGCGGCACCGCCACGTTCCCCTCTCCTCAGGCTGCCCGGCAGCTCAAACCCGCCCTCCAGAGCTCTCGGCCCCGCTGCCTCCCTCACACACACACCGCNCGGGGTTTGTAACGGGGGAAGGAGCTGCGGGGGGCGGGGGGTGCCGCCTCGCTGCCCAACTTTTCCGTGCCCGGTACTCCGTGACGCCCCGGTGGCGCGAACGGCTGCGGTCGCCGGGAGGGGGATGAGCCCCGGGACACTGCCGGTCCTCGTCGAGAAAGAAACTGAAAAGGGCTGGTGCGTTTGCTGCTCTTTACTTTTTGGTTTTNTCCAGTATCTTCTACCCAATTTGTAGATTTTTTTTTTTTTAAAAAAAACACAGATTTAAAGTTGTTGTTAAATTGAGTTCCACAACCTAGCGTTCACCGTAGCAGCGTAGAACACCCTTTCAGTACTACTTAGCACTTGGGAACCTACTGCCTGTGGGAACACTTGTCCGCATTTCCTTTTGTCTTTTTACAGCGCATTCAGGAATTACCCTCACTTAAGATGTTGTAAGTAAGACCACAGACCTCGAGTTTGTCGTACGTGTCAAAGAGCTATCACAAACACCCTCGCCTC
The DNA here is from genome assembly GCA_013397275.1 of Burhinus bistriatus. Taxonomy (NCBI): domain Eukaryota; kingdom Metazoa; phylum Chordata; class Aves; order Charadriiformes; family Burhinidae; genus Burhinus; species Burhinus bistriatus. Next base: position 43,327 of record VYXH01004244.1, read on the forward strand.
TGTCTTGCAGCTCCACACTGACAGGAACGCGGGCTGGGTGCTGTGGTTAAGCGGCTAAATCTCAGGCTGGAAAAGCAATCTCTCCAAACTACTCCTTCTCCTCACCCAGGAGGTCAGATACAGGTTTGATTAACCCCTCACCTACGTCTCATCCTCGCATTTGATTCCTTCTGTTAATAGGCATTAACACGACAACTTCCCATCTAGAGAGGCTTGTGAACAAGGAATGAGGGAAGGTGCGTGCCTGCTTTGAAAAACAGAGTTTCGTACAGCAAAAGCCAGTGGCCAGGCAGTGACCCAGGGCAGAAGAAAAGGAAATGGGAAGTGAAGAACTCCTACGGACAAGAGATAAGGAAAGCTCTCGCTAAGCTCTTGTTCAGTGCTGTGAACAGGCCAAACCCAGTCCTTTGGAAATAGAGGGCATATGGAAGCCAAACAGCTTAAACGCTGCCCCTCCCGCTGATCCAGTCTGACTTCACACCTGGGCTTTGTTGTTTACGGTGCAGTTGCTTTTAGAAACACATCACACCCAGACAGCATTCACTGTTTTACCAGTAGCTTTCACCACAGTCTGAGGGCAAACTCTCTTTTCATAGCAAACAACTTTTCAGGTGCTTTGCAGCCAAGAAAAGTTACAGACGCGTTTCTGCTGCAGAGAAGATGGGGGGATAACAAATGTTTTGCCAGAAAATTAGGAGCCACCAATTGAAGACAGCCTGTACTTTTACTCCCCATCATTCCTGAGAAAAAGTTTCTTAGTGTATAATAACCTTACATGGGTACTAAAATAATTTAACCCAGGTGATTTACTAATGAATTTACATAAAGCCTACTTCACCAGCAACCAAGGTACTTTCAGTGGACAAAGGGGAATACATGTTCATACAGACAAATACGCAGACAGAGGCCATACAATTAGTACTCAACAAAATTGCCCCTGCTTGTCTTCTCCACAGGAGCATAAGGAGCCAATAACTACAAGCAGTGACAAAAGGGCTTTTAAAAAAAGCCTCCTTCACGCTGCTTCCAGGAGGCAAGTTTCAGAGGCGTTTATCATTAAAGGTAAGGTTTTGTTTGTTTATAATCAGGTTTTGTAAGGTATCTCAAGAATTTGAAACTATTATGAAAGCCACATCTCCAGCTCTATCAGAATATTGTTTATGTGAAGGCCAACTACCACTTACTTGCAGAGCTAAGGAAGGCTTCGCTAGCTAGAATGTCAGCAATGTAACAACTTTGTAAAGAGTAAACAAGTTTGAATTGAAGATAGCTAGCACGCACTGCGATTTTGCTGAAAAGAGCAACCCCAATATAAGCCCCGTCACTGCAGACTTCCCACTGCAGCAGAGCAACGGCTCATCTAAACGTACCACTCTTGTCGCACTAAGTGCCAAGTTCCATTGGTTTCATCTTGGCAGTACGCAGGGAAAAATGAAAAGCTCTAAGTTTCTTAACACAGTTGCTACGCAGATTGAGTTTGTCTTTGAAACATTTTGAAGGTTTTTTGTTGCAACTTTACTGGATTAAGTGATGTCACATAAAAAGGTCAAAACCAAATGTGTATTTCTGGCCTTTAAAGCAAAGCAGCAGCAGATCAACAGCTCTAACTGTCTGACACCATGACTTTCACCATCCCTTCCATAACAGTCTTACCACTTTCTTTGACTTTACACGACACTAAAATGTGTGCAATAGAACCCTTCAGTCGTTTGACTTCCGCTGCAGCTGTGACTTCTTCTCCAGGATACAAAGGAGCTGGAAATCGGATCTCTTGAGAAAGAAATACACAACCTTGACCAGGCATTTTAGTACCCAGAACTGCAGAAATAAGTCCATTGATCAAAACTCCATGCACAATAGTTCTCCCAAACCTGGATTTTTTTGCAAAATCTTCATTTAAATGCAAAGGATTTGTGTCACCTGTTAAATCAGAAAAAGTAACAACATCATTCTGTGTAAAGGCTTTGCTAAGTTCAGCTTTGTCTCCGACTTTTATGTGTAAACTCTGAAGTACGGGACGTCCAAGCAGTGAGTTGATAACTGTTAGCTTCGTCAAGGCTCTTTGTCGGAAATCCCCTCCAGAAACTCCATACCTGAAGTGCTGTAACATCTCGAGCAACTTCTGCTTTGTACAACCAAACCAACAACTGCATTCAGTCCAAGACTAGTTCTCTACTGTTGCCAGATAACGCAAGAAGAAATGGAGACGTCTAGTTTGGTGGGAAACAAAAACAAAGCAAGAAACAAACTAAAGCATTTAAAACAGAACAACCACAAAACGACCACAAAACACCATCAAACACACTCAAAGTTGAATATACTTAAATTTCCCGTTTACAGAAAAGATTAAAAACTTAGAGCTATGCCCAAGCAGATTTTTGTTTAGCCATCACTTCGGAGACAAAGAATTCTTGGAACTCATTTTATTAAGCGGCACCCCCAGGAAAAAAAGGAGCTCTGGAAGTGCGTGTTTATGCACGCATTTTTAAATGAGTGACTATTAGAAAGGGAAGAAATGGGGTAGGGGAAATGAAAGATTGGACCAAGGTGTGGGCCAAGAACAAAACTTTACAGAAATTATTTTCTTGCACATGTATCAATGAGATCAGGACTTCTCATTGGAATGAAACCATAAAGTAATGAGACAGCCACTACTGTCACATTTTACAAGATTCATTATAAGATGGGAATTATTTAAACGCAGGCCTACACACCTGCATTGAAAAGCATTTCACTCCCAAACCAAGACATTTTCGCACCTAGGCCATCTTTCTACAAAGAGGCAGTGTGCTTGACAACCTTACAGCGAGAACTGGCATTTGGCAGAAGCCATCCAGCCCCTACAGGGCTTTACCTGCAGCACTCGAATGGCACACCTCCTGTTCTGATAGAAGCCCAGCAATGTTAGAGCACTCCACAGCTTGACAAGGCCACTAAGTAAAAAGAAAATTAAATTTATTAACAAAATATGTTTTTCTCAGTTTTCCTGCAGCATAAATATCTTAAATAAAAGCACGTTATATAAAGATTAATGAAACCCTAACTGTGTTTAACCACAGGTAATTTCACCAGAGAGTTCGGGTAGCAACGCTGTGCCCCAGAGTGTTATTTGCAACGACTGCAGTCTTTGTCCTTGACATACAGAGATACGTACTGTAACCTTTTCAAGGTCACTTTACCAGCCTTGTTCTTTCTGTGCCTTTAAGCTCTGTCTCCCCTTAAGTCACCTGCAGTTGTCTTCACCATTTAAATCTGGTAACCATTCTCATCTTTACCATAGAAAGAGATTTAAAGCCACGTATTTCAATGGTCCTGCCAGACCATTCTGTCTTAAAGGAGGAGAAACGTACTGATGCATGTAGGTTACCAAATCTTAGTGAATTTTTATTTTCTGCATACTCTATGCAGACATCTGCAAGTTAGGCTTAATTCGTCCAAGACCCTTCTTAGGTTAGAAGTTCTGTTTTCTTATGAAAAATATTTTCATGGAAGCGTCTGAAGTGCGTACCTAGGGCACCTTACCTGCTAATAACTCTTAATATGGCACACAGAGTTTTTTCCTCATATGTTAAGACATCAACAGGCAAAGCTGCTCCAACCTGTGAAAAAATGTTATTTAATAAGTACCATCCTATGCTCTTACACTGGTTTATAAGCAAGTGAATTCACTGCCAGCATGTGACACTAAAGTGTTATAGTTACGCTCAAATCTCACAAGAGTGTTTCAGCTACACCACCACTAGATTTTATACGGCACCTTTCCTCTCAGAGCTCTTCAGATAGAAGCCACTTTTAGTTCCACATTACAGCTGGAGAAACAGGGGCCCAGAGGTGACGTGACCCAGCAATACCGTAAACAGAGCAAGAACAGGACCACGCACTTCCCCAACCAAGAAGCTGTTCCCTTTCCATAGTTCTCCTTTCAAAGCCTCGCTACAGCAAAAGCATCTATACCCCAAATTCTGAAACCCAGGTACACTGGAGGCACTTCACTATAGACGCTAAGACAAAACGTACAGCCCCAGCTTCCCTAGCAGCAAGTTACACGGGCCGGAGAGCAGGGCACAGGGTAGCGGGGAGGCGAACCGAGACGCTGACCCTGCCCCCGCAGGCCCCGGGCTCCCGCCTGCCCCTTCAGCCCGCCCCTCTCCTCTCTCCCCTCCGGCCCAGGCGCCGTTCTCCCACCAGACGGCCCGATTTCGGGGGCAGAGCCGACAGGAAATCCACCACGGGAGCCAGGGGCAGGCCGGCCGCTCCCGCGCGGCTCTCCCGGCCCCAGCCCGAAGCCGTCGGCTGAGGGAAGACCCCCGGTCCCGGTCCCGGTCCCGGCCCACCTCTCCGTGCAGCTCCCTCAGCGCCGACA
>VYXH01004244.1:48699-82861 GCA_013397275.1 Burhinus bistriatus
TCGTGCATGAGGGATTTACAAAATATTGCTTGTTTAAAAAAAAAAAAAAAAGGTTTATCCAGGAATTAATATTGACCCCAGCAGGGTAACGCTCCAGTAGCCTAACGCCCAGCTGATGTGCCTGAGCTAGGGCCCAGCTCACAAGACACCATTTGCCTTTGCCATGAAGTTGCTCAGTCTGTGTAAAGGAACTTCAGGGTTCAAGATGTTTTCTCTGTTTGGATTTGGGGTTTTCTCTGTCCCACAGTGAGTCCGGCCCCCTCTGTCCCAGGTGCCTGGCAAGCTTTGGAGCTGAGCCCTAGCACGCCAACAGCCTACTTGCGTGTCAGGCTCTAAAGGGCACATCTCCCTCTCTTTTACAGGCATGGAGCTGTTTTCATCTTCTACTGCTGATGTGGCACAAAGCCTGGAGACAGTGTATTTGTGTCAGCTAAAGCCCTTGGTGTTTTTAAGAGGTATTCCTAAGAAAACAGCAACATTATCTCACAAAACCCTCCCCAAGAGGTTATCTAATCCACCCCTGCCTCAGACAGATATTCTAAGCATTCAGCAGAGCTAGTTTAGAACTGTTCGGGGAGGGAATGAATAAAAAAATGTAGTGCTGGAAGACTTCATGCTCCCCCAAGCAGTCTGTTCTAGCCGTCTTCCAGACAGATATTGTCAATGCTTAATCAACAGCTTCCCTGCTGTAGCTTATGCACTGTATTAATAGGCCTGTCCTAATCAATATGGGATCATTCCTCCTTCTTTGAATATTCCCTGGCTCCCCTTTCCCCCAGTCCTTCTTTCCATCGGGGAGGGGGGGAAAAATCCCAGTTTTTCCTTACCCTTCTGTTAAATGTAACATTTTCTAGGTATTTGTTTATCATGCTGCTGCCCTCTGACCGCCTCAGGTATCAACACCTTCCTCGAGTTAAAGTGCCCAAAGCTAAGTACTGTATTCCGGCAGAGGCTTTCTCATGTTCCGCACCACAATCACTCTGAGCTACTCTCCCAGACTAGTTTTAAATCTGTACATAAAATACTAAGTGTTTAGAAACAAAACTTCAGCAAAAGCAAATACTGATTATTTAAACAGGCAATTTCACATGTACCAAAGTAATTTTCTTTTCAAATTGTTAGTTAGGTTAAAAAAAGGCAGCTTGCCACATGAAGCTTGCTGTAAGTGAAACCAGCAAGAGACCTTCAGGAATATTGCGTTTCTCCTAGGAACCAAGAACCAGTCAGCACAGTGCTCAAACAATAAATCAGTTCTACGATAATTTGGCAGACAGGTCAGAGCAGCCAATTTTATTGGGAGCAATAATGGCTACAGAAACTGGTATTATTTGTAAGATATTAGTAAAATTTTATCACCAAACAGCAAAACTTGGTGGTCAGGTAATGTATAAATCTCTTTTGTTTATTGCAACAGGGCGAGTGCTGTTCTCCAGAAGGCTCTGATAACACAAGCAACAGTAACTCAGGCACTCTGAGTAAATCTAGTGAGCTGCTGTGAAGTCCACTCCTGATGAAAGCGCTGGGGGGGTTATGTCAGCTGCAGTAAGTCAATAAAGAGCACACACAGGATCGTACAGGAAGGCTGGACACAACATGTCAGTTTTTTATTAACCAAAAGTGAAGCTGAACCCCAGAGTGGTTTAACTTGTTAAAACCATATGTTTATATGGCAGATCTTTTTCTTTCATGTTCAACACTATAGTGCAAGAACCAAACTTTGCAGCTGTTCATCCTTTGAGGATCAAGTATTAAATGTAAAATGAATTAAAATAAGGGTCCCTCAATGAATCAATTAAAAAAGCCCAACATTTAACTCAAAAGAACAGACCAATTTTAAGAACCGTCTTATGAAATTCTCCCAAGTGAAAGACCTTTAAAAGCACTTGGAGCCGTGAGGTAGCAACTTCATGTAGAATTTAATTCCCCTCCTGCCCCACAGAGCAGAGGAAAATTAGTAGCGCATTATTAGCTCCAGCCAGCTAAGCGGAGTTGAGTGTTCTCCTGTGAGGTTAGTGACTTTCTCTTGCGTCTTGAAATAGCAGTGTAATGCTGCAGACTGTCAGGAGGAAATCCACAAGGAAGGCCTCTTGAAATAAAATATACGGTTTAAAAAAGTTAAAATAATCAGCAATGACGATGACAACAAAAATTATCTGGAGTGAAAAAAAACAAGTGTTTGTATTTTGGCAAGACTAGTTTACAAAATACATGTCAAGAACAAGAGTCCGCTTTCAGCCAATGGAAAAGAAAGAATGGAAGTGACATTCAAAGGGGTTTCAGTTTTTTTGCCCTCTGTGCAAAATTGCACTTTGTTTTCAAAGTTTTAAGTTTTGCACTTTTGTTTCTAAAAAGAGAGCACTTTTGCCCTTTTTTGTTCTTTTACAGTGTGAAGCCTGTGCTGTGACATTAAACAGAAATACCATATGCCAGGATATTTGACCACTGGAAGCTCCTCTCACTGACTTCACAACAATCACAAGCAGGGAATCACAAACAAGAGACTTTTTTTCCTCTCTAAGTCTCAAAGACCCTATCCTCTTTACCCACTTTGCTGCTGAGTTCATTTATTAAAAACTAGATCGATCTCTACTGCCAATTCCAGAGACTCCACGGCAGATTTACTGAACACTGAGCAGTAAGAACGAAAACACCTGGGCTTGTTCTCCACAAAAACTGTGATGAACAGTCATAGTGAAAAGGGATGAGCTGAGATACAGTGATGCGGCAGATCTTTACAAACAGGTGCTTCACTTCACTCTCTGGTCTTGGTATCGCCATTCACACACTTTCCAACTTTGCTCATTGCTGGTGTTCTCACCAGACACCTGGCAACGTTGAGTATCTTACTACAAGCTTCTCTCAGTATCTTCATGCTCCAGAATTGTACAGAACAGGTTGGTTAAACCAGACCAAACTAATCAGGCACACGGCAAATTATAGGTTTTAAACAGACGAGCCTTTTTACAGGATCACTCTCCTTCAGCTCAAGGTCAGGTTGCCTCTTTACACCACAGAATGATGTCCCATGGATCCTGGATGCAGGATGGCATTGCCCAGTATGCCCTTGGTTCAGGGAGTCCAGAGCAAGGTAAAACTTCAAAACTCTTGCTTGCATGGGATCCCAGTCTTTTGACTTTACGTTCCCATCCTTTCCTCTGACTTCTAAAAGCCATCAAATCCTCCCTTCTAGGCAAAATTACCTTAAGAATCTAACATCAGCCTTGCCTGTCATTTTGGTTAAGCTTCAAAACAATTGCCAATGTTTGCATATGCTGAGGTATACAGTCCTGTCCTGCGGAGAACCCAAGGCTGTAAGAACCAGAATCCATCTGCAAGGCAGCCCAACCTGCCAGGCTCCTCTGGAAAAAGAAGAGGATATTCTGCCTGGGAGCAACAAAGGCCAGATGATGATTATTCACAGCAAGTTTCTCTTTAGTTCACGTAACAGTTTAGGCAGCACAGAAACTCACGCTGTTTTGGAGACCAGTTTATGTCTGGTTCACAGGACAGTCATGAGCTCGCTTCAGACTCTTGTCTTGGAGGCCAAAGTACCTTAAAGTTTTATCTGTTATCAATGCAAGGACCTGATGAGTGGGGTTTGGGATTTTTTTTTTTTTTCATTTTTTCTTGTTGTTTGTTTGTTGGTTTTTGCTTTTTGTTTTTTAAATTCTGTAATCAAAAGAATGATTTTTGTCTTTGGTCTTAAACCTTGGAAGCATGAATGAAGTACCTGCTGCTGCTTTGGCTGTAATTTACAACAAAAAAACCAGCCCAATAAAGCAAGGGAAATTCACTGTTCTAAAATGCATGCAGTTAGAACAGCCACTAGACATCACAACCAGGACTTTAATACTATGGAAACACCTAGTTCAGTGGTGTCCATACAAATAATTTGCATTATATAAAAATATGACTCCAATTACAATAACTGGACAACAGCCATTCAAACTTATCAAGTTTCCATCTTACTTATATTGCAAGACCTGGGAGGAGCTCGTCCATTTCGGGGAAAAAAAAAAAATTGTCCAGAAATCAACTTAAGAGTTGCAGCTAAGCATCTCGTGCCTTAGAGAAATGTCCACTGTGATAACTAGAAGCAGGAATTCAACATTAGCATCCTTCTAATCTTGCTCACGTGGCCATCAATAAAAAGAGCAGGTTCTGTTCTACTAGCATCCACAATTAAAATTTTATAACCCCATAAAACACCACTAAGTTTTGCACGAGCTGCAGAAGAATGCAAATTCAAAGGGTCACTAGATTTATTACCTACAAATTCAATGTCTTAATATAAATATTCTGTTTGTACACCATAAAAATGTCCTTCTTATGGTCTCATTCTTATTTAGATAATACTCTTGATAAAATCTCAGCAGTATGCCAATTAAGGTCATTAAAGCTATAGAAATAGAATCTACCTAATAAATGCTGCAAATTTAACAGGTATTTTAGATAAACATCATTAGCTTAGTTATCACCTAAACCAAAAAGACTCCTCAAACACACCAACTGCGTAGTTAGCAAAGACATTTGCTTTACAAAGCCAAATGTTGCCAACTTCTGAAAAGTTTAGCAAATCAACATGGTATTTGGAAGCATCCAAGTGTCTAATGAAGTTAGAATACTGTGAAATGTTAGGACTGGGGGGGGGAGCTCCTGTAAACAAGTACAGAAGAAGTCTTCATTTAAATTACAAAACATTCACCTCCTTAAAAAGCTTTAAAACTGACGCAGTCAACAACAGCGCCCTGGGAAATCTAGCAGTATAAAGGATCTCTGTAAGCAAGAGAAGGTCATATATTGTGATCTCACCACAATAAAATGTACTCAGTGTCAGGAACAAGGAGCAAATTTGGGGAGATGACAATTATGACACCTTCAGGCCATTTGATCTGAACCACTGCACTTTTTTGGGCAGCATAGATAGATAGAGTAAAACAATTTTCTTTGCTGCTCAGGAAACACTTAAAAATATAGTAATGCTTGATTTTCTGCATTTTGTTGCTAAGCAGACTCTCCCATGTCCCCAGCTCGGTTTACTTGGTTTAAAGAGCTATCGTACCTTCCAGCAGGTGGAAGAAAACTTCAGTGCCACCCTATTAATTGGCTCCATTGATGTTTTAACTTCAAACCCAGATGCTACAATTAAAAGCAAATTTGACGTTGTGTAAGGAAAGCATCAGATGAAGGTAATAAGCCCATAAAAGGCTTGTATTCCACAGGCTGCCTCTGCAGAACAGGCAACCTCCCACTACTGAATTTGATCTGAAAATTTATCCAACAGTAACACGAGAAGGAAGGAGGCTTCTATATCTTGCACACTTTGGGTTTCATATCAGGCACTTGAACTTGTTGGACAGATGCCATTCTGAACCAAGTAAGTGAACATAGGGTTAGAATCATCTTTAATCTAGGTCTAATAATGAAGTATCAGCAGCAAAGTGGAGGCAGGGAGTGAGCAATCCATCTGTGCTGAGACTTGTTTATGGTTTCTAAAATGCCCAAGAAGACAGCAGCAGTAACTGTTCCGTAGTGTCCGTTTTCCTTGTGAGTTGTGTTGCTGATAGGAGGCTTTTCTGTGTCTTGAACTAAGAAGGCATTGAGGTACCCTGTGCCTAATTCCCTGGATCCAACAGGTCCATGCTAGAGCCAAACATTGCCACCAGCTGCTCCTCATAATGTGTTATATTCCTCTTCATAATGTCCATGCAGGGTCCAAGCAACCTCTCAAATGCTTGCACATCCATAACTGCAAAAGAACAGAAGTGAAAACAAGATTGTTTGTCAAGAAGGACACCACACGCCAATCTATTTTTTGAACTCAGAACACAGACCCCTAGTCCAAGCCATTTGGGTTTGAGGCTTCAATAGAAGCCACAGAAACCGAAATCGTATTTCTGATTTCCCTCTGTACTGTTCTTTGGAGAAACAAGGTTAATGAAATACACCTGACCCAAGGATAAATACAGAAGCCAAATACACACCACACTGGCATTAAAAGATCACCTGAAAGCTGTGTATGACAAACAAGCTGCAGACAAGAAGCTGGTGCTACTCACTCCTTCAAAGAGTACAGGCCACACAAGCAGAAAAACAGAATCTGCTGGAAGGAAGCAGCGGTGCTTCTCAAACTCCTACATGGAGGTCCGCTCCAGCCCATGCTCCTAGCTTCTGGTGTCCTGACCGCCACTTACCAAAAGGCTGCTAGGTTTTGAATAGCTGCTCACTCAGGCACGGTCCACAAAACAAGCAGAGACCAGAAAAGGGTAACTAGAAACACACAACATCTGCTTACCTAAACATTTGACCTCCCCAACAGCATAGGCAGAGGCTGCTCTGGGTTTGTTGGTAACAAGTGCAAGCTCTCCAAAATACTGCCCTCTGTGACATCGGGCAATCTCCACTTCTTGATTAGCTTCTTTACTTGTCATAGTCTGTTAAACATTACATTTTAATTATTTGCATACAGTTCTGTCTTTGTATGAGGCTGCAGTTAATCCCAGATATCTTACAGATGTGCAACAGCTCATTGGTTTAGGGCTTTTAAACTAGCAAGTCCCAAGTCATGCTCTGTACTGGCAGAACACCTTAACAGCATGTTCAATTAGAAGTTCGATAAGAAAAGTGTATGCCAGCCCACAAGTTTTGAGATTGGTAGGTATTTACTGTTACAGCTTTGGGAACTGCTATTACATTAGCCTAACACAGGTTTTATCATGCACAACATGTTGTTCCCTAAGGCTGCTTCAGTCTGCACAGAGATCCGTTCAAATGCCAATGTCTAGTATGTCACTAGAGATAACAGACCCCAGGTTTTGCAAGTTGCAGTTTTCTATAATCCTGGAAGAAAAGTTTCATCTCCACTCTTAAGGCCAGGGAGAATATATCATGTTAGCTTGCAGAGGAGCAGATATAAGCAAAAGACTTTCCAACTTTAGTAAAGTGACTTCTGGCCCCTGCAGAACAGGTATGGGGATTTAACACCTACATCACGAGTGACAATGATAAATATCATAAAGCAATATCTTAAAAATAAGTCAGGGTACGCTTTTTCCCGCCACTTGTATTAATCGACTGAATTGGCAATTGACCTAAAGCCTAATCACCCAGTTTGAACTCACCTTGCTTTTAATCAAGATTTTTACTTCACCAGACTCTACAATGTAAAAACAATCTGCTTTATCACCCTGTGAAGAGGAAAAGGTAAAACAAATTATTTTTTAGTTTACTGTAAAAGTATGTATAAATGGTATTAAAGCATTCACTTTGACTAGGCCTTGTGCAGAAATCTGCCAGAACTGACAAATACTCAAATTCTTAACATTAAAAGGTGACTGGTAAGGGAATATACCAGAGGAACCCACAGGGGAAGGAACTATTAGTAGACATCATTCAGTGAGAAAGGCAGGTGGAAAGGAAAAAGCAAAGGACATTGATGATATATAGCAAAACCACTTAAGCGCAAGTCTCCGCTCCTGATGGAAGTATCCAATAGTTAGTGAAACTAGGCAGGGCCTAGAATTTCCAGAAGCAAGTTTTAATAAAACAGCAATTTAGTAGCTGCATTTCTAGATGTCAGTAGGAAGAAGGATCCATTAAACTAAGTAAGTATGAGCTCAGTCAATCCAGGGTAAAATAGTGGGAGATCAGCATAACCCAGAATAGCTGTATTGCAGGAGCATGAGCATAGAAAGTAAGAGGAGGATAGTCTACAGAAAACCAAGTCCACAATGCATGAGGAATGATGCAACGGCTGTATAAAGGTAGTGAGAATGGTGAGGAATAATAAAGCACTCAATAGCATCACGCCATTAAAGGAAAATAAGTCACATAGGGCAAGTGGGAGAAAATAAAAATTAATAGCCATTTTATATGAAGTTCTAGAAAGATATCACAAGGTGTTGTTGAATAACTGAGAGTGAAATAAGAAATTTTCCTTTAGTCAAATTCAGCTGTTTCTACGAAAAAGCCACTGTGAAGGTGACCAAGCACTGGCACAGGTTGCCCAGACAGGTTCTGAAGTCTCCATCCTTTGGGATGTTCAAAAGCTGTCTGTACATGGTCCTGAGCAACTGGTTCTACGTGGCCCTGCTTGAGCAGGGGGATGGGACAAAATGACCTCCAGAGGTCCCTTCCAAACTCAACCATTCTGTGAGAGTTTCTAGAACCTTTATCACATCTATCTAAACCGCATCAGGTTGCAGACCTTCAACAGGTCGTATTTTACACCTGCTCTGGAGAGCTTTGCCAGAACTTAATATTTTGAAAGTTTTATCTGTGACAGAGAGGACTTTTCCCTCCCTATACCAACCCCTGCAGGCTCGATACAGGACTGGAAGTTAGAGCAGAGAGCCAGCACATGCCTCCTGCTATGAATCAGGAGCAAAGGGACTAAAGGCTTCACAGAGACAGAGGCTGGATAAGGAACTGATAAGGGAATAGGAGCGGTTCAGCAAAAAACACTATGAAACCATGTGAGGAGAGAGATAAACCTGACATTAAGTCAAGTGGGCAATGAGACTGTGAATGTAATGGGAAGGATGGAGAGAGATGATTATGACTTGAGTATGAAACATGGGCTGGGAGAAGATGATGCAAGATTTAAACGGAGTTACAGAAGAAATTAGCCCCTCAGCTAAGCTTCCGGGGGATGGTCATAAACCATCCAGCACAAAGCTTTTCATTCACAGTTCCCATCTATCACAACATGAACTAATATGCTCAGCACACTTCTGAGAGTCAGTACTTAAAGAGTACTTATTTTTATTAGAAGAGTGAAAACAAACTGAGTGGGAGACATCCTCGTAACACTGGCAGGCACTAACAATTTTCAAGTGCTTTAAAACATACTACCCTTAACCGAAGGGTCAAATTCCAGAAAGGTAATTAAAATGTAGAATTATCCATGACAGAAAAGGGGTTCATGGTATTGATGCAACTGCTGTAATGTACGCGCTATCACATTTTTCGAAGCATAAAATTGCACCATCTTTAGCAGCGTATTACCATCACCCAGACCTATCCAGACTATTAATCCTCCTTTTAAGGGTAATTATATCCTTGTCCTTAATTCTGTTATTACAAAAGATTAAAACCAACAGTGTAATTGGATCACTGATTGCGTGGGTTCCCAGTTTTGAGACTGATTTATAAGCTTTGATTTTGGTGACAGTTCAGTTTTCTCAGGGTTTTAATAAGCAACAAGATCTTCAACTTACAAAATTTAGGGTATTTTTGGAGAGAATTAATTTGACAGTATTTAGTTATCAGTAAACTAAGGTTTCTTGCATTCAGAGTTATCTGGCATTCAAGGTAATTAAGATTAATCATCCAAGACATTATCAAGGAGTCATATTCTGTTTATAAAACAAGACGATGGTTGTCATCAAAAGCCTGCGCTTTCAGGTAAACCCAGGACTTTCTTGCATTAACTTGAATTAGAGCAATTTTGCAACAAACAGAGCAACCACGAGCTAAACTTGATGCAAAATTCCAGTGTTTCATCAGTAACAGTGTTCCAAAAAGTTCTTGTGCCACAGCCAAAAAAATCCCACAGCTTAAGCTTGAGTTTGTCCAGCTTCATGTTCCACCACTCTGGTCTTGATCTATTACAGCAGACAAAACATATACCAACAACCAAAGGCTGTCGATTGAAGCTAGACTACTCACCACTGAAATACTCTTTTTAAGAGCATCAGGAAAAACAATGGTTTTAATTAACCCTGATAGTTTCTTAGAACAGTTAACTGAGTTGGGTCCAACTAGTATAATATTCCCAATGACTTCATTTAGTTTCATGTTTGTTTTTGTTGTTTAGTCAGACCTAGGAATTAGAGATGCCTTTACTACACACTTGTGACTCCTTGTTTAATCTGGTCATAGGTGCCTATAAGAAGTCTAGCTGGGGGCTGTCACGGAAAATTGCATAGACAGACATTCCATTTCAGCTTCTTAAGGCATACTCCTCTTGAAAACTTGCAAAGACCATTTATAAAAAACAAACAGATGAGAGAAGAAAAACTTAGAAACTAAAGTAATAGAATAAATTTTTAGCAAAAGACATATCAGCTGTTCCCCAAACATTCAAGAATTGGTTAAATAAATGGAAACCATTAAAAGAATAAGTGATGCCAAGCTGGTCCAAGTAGTAGTATTCTGTAAGTCAATTCCAAGCAGGAAAAAAGAAGCAGAGAAAGGAGAAAGATAAATAGAAATTTAGACTTCAAGTACCTGAGAAATTATACGTTCCCCATCTTGATACACTTTCTCTCCTATAACATCCACTATCTTCATTCGCTCTGATGCCTAGAACAAAGAGGAAATGAAACATAATCATCTATTATAGTACACCTCTTGTAAACTTTGTAGCCTTGAAATGAAGAGGCATTCACTAGATACAAACACACAGTATCTGGGTACTGAAAAATAGAGCCCCGACAATGACATTGTTGTACTGCACCACAGCTTTCAAGACCACCATAATCAATAGGGAAAGAAAATTGTCTAGTGTCCCTTCCATGAGCTTTTCTTACCCTCAAAGTTAACAAATAACTGGTTTGGCTGGTTTAGAGCAAAGAAAATAAATTAAAAAAATAAATTAAAAAAAATCACATCCTCTAAGATTCAGCTGAACTTTGAAGAAAACACTCAGAAAAATGTCATAAACTTCCTAAGAACAAACTTCAATGAGAAACACCAGCAACACATTTTCAAAATATTTTCATCACCATATACTTGAATATGTGTGGGGGGGGTTGTGTCCCGGAACTCATACCTAGAGTGGAGAGACGACAGGGCTACGAAAAGGATACCGGCTCTAAGTTGTAAGCAGGCACTTCCACAGGGCACCCAGCAGCAAGGGCAAGGGGTACTAACCTGACATGCAATGAAGCATGCCTGAGTCTTCACAAACAGGACGGGAGAAAGAACACTTAAATTTATCTCCAGTGTTTCCCACTGCCCATCTAGAACACCACAAAACAATTTTATTGCTTCAGAGCAGTGTAAAAAACATACTAAAAAAGGAAGAAAATCCTACAGTTAAAATGAGTATCTCAACAGATGATTCAGTTGTAATCCATTCGTTCCACAAAGGCACCTCAATCTCGCCTGTGTTTGAGAAACTTAATTCTGATCCACACATGATTCAACCGCAGCGTGTCATGTAAAAAGCCATCCAGTGCTAACGAGTTATTTTTCTATACCTTTAAATATTTATGAGTCATTTTTGTGCTTAAAAAAAGTCACGTTGATGGAACTAGTTTAAGCCAGGCATTGAGGGAGAACGTGTTGTGCAATTTACACATTCCAAACTACCAACACATGTCCAAAATAAGATATATTACAGGTTGGTATTCACACCTAATGATACTTTGCAATTTTGTAATCTTCTCTCAAAGGGATTCAAAGTTATTCTCAAATACAAAAGATTAATGCTGAAAAATACTCTTATGTCGAGAAAACAAAGAAAAGCTAAGTTTCAGTGTAAGGCAAAGAAAGACACATACTGATTTCAAAGCAGTTTGGTATGGCTCCAAAAGCCCTCTGAAGATACAGGATGAATCAATAGCTTAGAAGTGACAACTTATACATCGTTCCTAACGTCATGCACCATACACATGAACATGAGATCTGCCTGCTCTGCCTGGTCATTTTGTTCCCAGCTAACAGTGCCTCCTTTTAGCCTATTCTTAGTCTACCTCCTGAATATCGGTGAAGGTTAAAGCAAGACCTACTACGGCCCGTATCTTTGTCTCAGATGTAAAATCATTCATGGCTGATAAAGGCCAAATATCCCAGTGATTGTACCATTCCTTCAACATCACACCCTCAAAGGGAACCACAGCCCTGAGTTCCAATTTTCACTTTAATACCTGTTCTCTGATGTATTTATAGATGTTTTTTGTTTTGTGGCATTTTGTGAGTTTTTTAAGAATCTTTACACAGACTGAGATAAAAATCAGCAAATCGCTTACTGTAAACAAAGGATATGAAAAAAACAGTATACAACTTCAAAAATGCAAATTAAGTTGTACAGTAAATGTGATACCAAAGCAGCTCTTAAGATTTTGTTCTAAGCAAAAATGACACCAGATTTCTGATATAGCAGAAACACTGACTGTGGAGCTAATGCTAATGCAAGAATTTGACGCAGATGTCTCTGAGAGGCTTTACCTCCAAGGATTTAAGAAGGGGCACAGACTCAATAAATAATTCATATGTCTTCCTCTTCTTTGCATTATTTTTCAATATAATTCTTCTGAATGTCACTCGATCCTGCAAGAAATAGCAGAGAAATACATTATTCCTCTTGACTAAAAAGCTCCCTGTTTAAAGAACTGACAAACATGAACTAGTATTTGCAACAAACACAAACTAGTATTGGCAACAAACATTGGGTTTGAGAAGCCAGCTGTTAAAACAATACCATATCCATCACAATGGTGATGGTAACAGCTCTTGTGAGAGTACTTGTTGCAATTACAAATTGAAAAACAGGGAGCTGTAAGACCTGGTCCTTCTCAGTTAAGCATTTAAGAATTCCATTTTTAGTCTATCTTGTACTGTTCTTCAGGGTTGAGTTTTTGGGTTTTGTTTGGCTGTTTGTTAATATATCTTTCGTGCTTCTTCATACAGTGAAGAAGTTAGGCTCTTCTTGCTGAAGGCATCAGAATTGGAATTTCCAAGACTTATTTGTAAAGGCAACTGCAGGATTAAGTCTGAATTGGATTCTTCTCTACTTGAGTCACAGATTTCAAAAGTAAGTTGGAGGTTTATACTGGTCTCAAGTAGATCAGGAACACAGCATCAAACAGCAACAGGCTCGATTCGCTCCTCCACCACCTAGGACCTGAGAGGCAGCTTTTTGCAACGACCACTTCCTAATTGCCAGCTGTCCACATGTAACATAAGCACCCCCGATGGAAAAACTGTGTGGTTTGCTTTTGAAGCTCAAATATTGGGCAAGATTCCCACCCACCCTCCTGCCACCCCAGGCATTTTCCCCAGGCAGCAGCTCGCGATGTTCAGGCTGCGTGGCCACTGGGCGGCACTATGTCCCCGAGTGAAGGCAAACTCGCCCACTTAACCACAGCTCCTGTCTCAGTACCTGCAACGGCAGACATATTTGAGAGTTTATTGTCAGAGATCTTAACAAAATGCTTTTTGTTTCCACACAGAAAAGGCAGGGCTCAACTACTGCAAACACCGATGAGAAAGGCCACAAGAGACCTGAAACCAGACAGCACGTCCAGGCTAAGGGGAAGGGCACTTGCCCACCAGGTATTTTGGTTCGTGTTCCCATTACAATAATGCCCATGGTCCCTGTTACGATCAGCACTAAATTATGAACAGAGTGAGAGCTGCAGCGTTTACCTTACACAACATAAGGCCACAAGTGTAAAAATCAAAACCAAAAAGTCAGAGGAAAGGAACAGAAATTTGGCTAGGAAAATGGTACCAAAAAAAAATCTTTTAAGTTTACGTATACTGCAATTAGCAGAAACGTCTGAAGTCCTGAGAGCCACTCCTCTGGATTTCATTTTCTGAAAACATCAACTGATAACTTAGCAGAGACATTTTGAGGTGAAGAGGTATCTTCAAGTAAGACAACAGTTTTATGGGATGCAGGCTGCAAATACTTGTAACTTGAAACAATGACTGGTACAAGTGACACTAGTGGAATAATAAAAGTTGAAGGAGGTGAAAGATGAAGGGAAGAACTCTTATCCAAAGGAGAACAAGAGATGATAAAGCATGAGGGATACTTTTATTCTTTAAAAGAAATTCTTCAGTGGTAGAAGTCTCTTCAAATATACACGTTTGGAGAAGGAGAAAGGTGCAGAAATGTTCAGGGGAATTGCAAAAGCATAAAAAATTCAGAATTCATTTGTTTGAGAGTATCAGTAACGGAGGAAAAGCAGCAGTATTTGAACAAAAAAGGCAGAGCAGTGAAGGACGCGCATGTGATCATGAGGTTTTCCCCAGACATGTTCAGTAGCAAAGGCTGAGGATACTTCTGTGCTCCAGAAGAGACCCACGTTCGATAACGGCTTTGTGCCTGAGCCTTCCAGGCTTTTGTTGGCCTAAGTCTGCAATGCAGCAGGAGTAATCCACATTTCCTAAACGGCAGATAACCCATGAGCTTTAGCAATGACTTCCGCAAACTAATAAAGATATGTTTAAATTACATCAGGCACTGAATAGTACAATAAAATATGGCAACGACAGAGTAACTGGAAAAAATAACTGAAGTTTTAGGCAGGAAAATGCAGCCTTAGTTAACAAAATATTCAGAGGACAGATGACTAGCAAGAGGTCCTCCTTCAACTACACCTTGCTAATTAAGTGAATGTAATCACAGAAAAAACAAACCTAAAATTAACCCAATTTGTGCAGTTCTTTTCAAAGGCAAACTGTAACAAAGAATCATCATCTCATTTTCTTCCTTTTATGAATGAGCTCAGTTTGTACGTAGCTGCTTTGTTCTGTCTTGTTCAAGAAATTAGATTCTGACATTACTCCCTGGTTGATTTACCAAAATCTTTTCTTTCAAGCTCACAAAGAAAAGGGAAGTCAGAAGTCAGATCTCCCAGCAAGCGCTGAGATTGCATAAGCAAGCCATGTGTAGCAGCTTATCAGTCCTATAATCAAGGTCACAACACATGGTCAACCCCCAGCGATAGTTGCCGAGGAGCCCAGCGCACACAGAAAGCATACAACACTTCTGGCTTCAAAGGCTTCGTTGATCGCACAATCCGCTTATTATGTGAGCCCTCACAGATGAGTAAGAGAGCACTGTGAAAGTAACCCTATCCAAATAGTACAGAGAAAAGAACTAAAAAAGGAAACTAATGTCTACAGCTTCACATTCAACACCGCTGGGCTAGAAACAAAGCAATACCATCATTTAGCTTGGTATCTCATAGGTCATACTGACCCGAGAACCTCTTCCAGGGTAACGTAAAGGGACCAGAAACATGATGACAGTTTATTTTGAAGAAAAACAAAACTTTGGGCAGTTTTCCTAGCTCTTCAAATTACTGACATCCTCAAGATATTTAACACCTTCCCATTCCCCTTACAGCAGACAAAATGGTAGGAAGGAGAGTTGAAAATAGAGAACGTGTTTCCCCCTCCCATAAAATATGTGCATTAATGCCTCCACTGTCCTCTGCAGGATGAAAACAAAACCAGGGGTTTTTTCCCCTCTAAGAAAAGCCACAATTACAGCAAATGCAAAATAATAAAGAGACAGGTAAAACTAGTGATACAGTTTTTACAGACAAGGTGTTCTAGAAACATGGCCAAAAAGATTTGCACAATGGATCTCTTATGCCAGGAGGTGAGGTAACAGGTCGTGGTAAAATAGCTATTGGCACGAGGAGTCATACCAAGAGAAGCACTGGACACGGTGAGCTACTGTTTAAAATATTATGCAGATGAGAGCAATTTCCTTTCCTTACCAGTCCCCAAAGGGCTCCTTCTGTTGTGGCAACAATGGTGGCAGCTCTAGGAGTGTTGTACATCAATGCCAGTTCCCCAAAACTGCCATGATTATCATAGCGGCCCACACAGCGCGACTGGTTGTCTTTTGCTACAACAATATCATACAATCCCCTGGAAAACAATGGAATAGATGCTTTTTATTAGACAACATTCCAGTACAGATCATAAAATCAGCTTTTTGCTGTTATACAAGTAGTCCTCTTATGGCTGGGTGAGATGGAACACACTTTATTGAGCTTTCCAATTGTCTGATACTAAGCTGCTTCTATCTACACTATTTTCACAATAATTCTCTCTTAATAAAACATTTCATTTCTTACAGTTCTGGGCAGGATCTGCTTGGTTTCCTCTGCATAGTGTTTTGACTTTGCTATTGTAAGTGTCCTAGCCAGAGCGATAGGTAGTTTCATCCTTTAACAGTATTTTTCTTTTCACAGCTTGTGTGTTATCTTCAGTGAGGCCTCTTTAGGGTGATTTGGAACCATCTATAGTCTCTATGACCTGTTTTCCACAGTGACAGCATTGCTGCAGTACCTTTGGGATAAACTCAATCCAACTGCTCACCTGCTCCTATGGTTTTGTCTCAACTCCAGCTTAAGGGTATGTCTATATCATAACCCCAAGATGCAATCACAACTTGTATGTGCATATGGCCCTGCTAGATCCAAACTATCCATCTCCTCTATGGACAACAGGGATGCCGTAGAAGCACAGAGATCAGAAAAAGGGCCTTTCTTTACATACTTCAGATACTGAGTTAGTTTTGCAGTGTTAACTGACCAGTCTTACTATGAGCAGCACATACTGATCCTCAAGCTGGAGGATTTAAAGTTAGCTCAGGAATGTTATACATGCCACACCTGAAATCTCCGGAGGCAATCACTTCTCACCTAGTATTTGTCTAATAGATCCCTTATGACCAAAACTTCTATCACTCAGTTCAACTTCACACCACGCTGCAAATCTGAGCACGCTGACAGTTGAACTAAGCAATTTTATCACCATTTTCATGGAGGCGTGGCTACTAAAGAACACAGGTTACAACATGCAATATTCCGTCTTGAAGAGAATCCGTTTGGCTCTCACAAAGCTCTGTGTGCTGAGGCGACACTGTAGGATGCACAAGCTTAGAAAGCACAGGTAACTTCCAGCAGTTTTACAGAACATTCAGGGTTCCACCATAGTCACACTGGCTTCAAATTAAAGCGGCCAACCTAAAAGATTTTTAATTCCTTTTTGTTGTTGTTTTTGTTATACCTCACTTCTAGAAACAGGAAAGCTCTCTATAACTGCTGGCATCTAGCTAGGATCTCTGAACAGATCAAGTGGAGTACCAGAAATACTTCAAGTACCAGAAGTCTCCTTGCACTTTGTTCATAGGCAGCTGTAACCTGTTAAAATTGGAAAGGCCTCCTCACCCTGTTCTCCAAGAGGCACGCTTCCTATATTATAATGAAATTAAGGGAACAGGAACCCAGAATTTACTAAGAATCAAAAGACTACTCCAATGAAGATGCAGGTACAAGTCCAGCAAGTCAAAGCGCAAGACACAAATCTGAATCAAACTGCACGACAGCAGCTACGTATAAAGAAACAGGCTGTGCACAGAAAGGCAGTCCTTTAAAAGTCAAACAAGTGCCTGTAACACCGTCAGGACTGTCTTATGCTTGGGGCTTTAAAAAAATAATTAAAAAATGTAGCTGGACTAGTCTTGACTAATTCTCGGCTATGGCACCAGACATCATTCAGGGACTAGCCACTGGCCTAAGAGACTTTACAAAACATATCATGCCCTGGAGAAAAGCAGGTAAGGAACACCTTCCTGGCTTTAAGCAGCTCAACACACATATTATTTTACCCAGGAGCTTAGATCTTTTTCAGAAAGAATGGTATTATCTCCCAGAACATCATTAGGCACATAAGAAAAAAACAAAACAAAACAATCAACAAAAATGGCAGTAGGTGAAACTTCTCATAGTAAACAAGTATGGGAACAGACTCATTGGTGAGACCTGCCTAGTAATTAACGGAAGGTCTTTCAGGATTGCTGGTGGACAGCCCCGAGTTTGTTAGTTGTCTTTGAACATTGCTGCATTTAAAAAAAAAAAAAAATGTACCACAGGACAGCTTTATGCCAGCTTCATTTGTAGGAGATTCCACAAAGTGAACATTACATGCATCAAACAAACAATTAAAATACATCAAAGGGAGGAAGCTTTGCACAATGACTTGGGGGTCTACTATATTAAAGCCTTTCAGACCCAGAGAAAAAGTTTGGCTACTGAATCGATATTAGATGGGCCAGACTCAGAGATGTCAGAAGATTTAAAAAATTTAGTCTCTCTTTGTCACCCAAAAAGCTAAAGGAGGAAGCTAGGCACATGAAGACTGCATAACATCCCCACGAGACACTTTTTACGCTCTACTGCTTACTCACACCTAGAAGACAGAGAAAGAAACCAACAGCATGCTAACAGTAAACTAAATAAGGATTAGTGTTGATGTAAAGTTTCACTAATTCTTGTAATGTCCAATATCTATTAATGATTCTCTGGGAGGCACCAGAAACAACAATCTTCAGAAGTCTTTTTGGTCTAGAAGAGCCATCTGTGAGCACCTTAACTGAAATCAACAACTGCTTCCCATCCCTCAGCCTGAAAGGCACTTCCTAGTGCCATTTATTTCCAAATAACTATAGCCACATAACCTTCAGCCAAGCATTCAACTGTCTGTGGCCCAAGGACTAAATTGGTGAGGTACCACTGGGTGACCTTGGCTCAGACTTATTGAGAACTGTTGCTGAGCTGTGAGACAGTCTGTGAGATAAAGCCCTGCAAGATAAGATGAATAAAAACACAGACCGAAGTGTAATTGTTGAGATAGTAATCGTTAGGACCTCAAGGACTCAAAAGAGAAATACTGACATGAAAAAATATAAAACCCCAAGGGAAAAAAAAGCAGAAAAGCAGAAGAGGGCAACTCAGCACGATTGTGGATCAGCCTGTTCCAAGAGGCAGAGACCAGTGCTGCCCCTCCTGACTGATGCCTGCACAGACTCATCAGGTGCCTCCACAGCAGTGATGAGCATACTAATGTTTAGCCATGCAACACATTTGTCCTAGCTCTCCCTTCCATGCAGTAAGCACTAAATAGCTGCTGCATACTCAAGTTGCATTTACCCTGCCTCCTGTCCCTCTGTGCATGGTAAAAGACGCTCATATAAAAGTGATCTTGTGAGGAAATATTACAACCAGTTTAGCAACATAAACTCACTGTTTATTCAGACAGGAAGAAACTAATCTTCAAGAATATTTAGGCATTAATTATTATCTTAGGGTAACAAGACATGCCTATTGATGCCTTGAAAGAGCCAGAGTCCTCTGAATTTGTACTTGCAGGTAAGTGGAAATACTGTAGCTTTCCAGAAGCACCAGTATCCTGCTATTCTTTTGCATGAAAAAAATGAGGGGGTGGGAGGTGGACTGGAAAGGGGGAGAGGGGGACAGAAAATTCATAACCGTAGAAGTCTTTGTAATAACTGATTAGCCAACATAAGAGTTGCAGCTGAGTTGGTGCTTACAGCAAAGGCTGATATGCTCTATTGCTAGACAACACCAAGTCCAGTTTCCCTCACCACACAGCCTTTCTGCCACATACTTCTGGCAACATACTTATGTTACTGGTGTATTATACCTTGAGAACAAACAAAACAAAAACTTAGAAACCTGAAGTCTTCCAGCCCAACTATCTCTTGATAGAAAAAACCACTGTGGAATAGCATTACATCTGTAGAACAGAGACCATAGAATATTTACCTGAATATCAAAGATAAGGTTCTATTTCACTTCTTTATTTTAGGTTAAAACTGATAGCAGGAAAAGCTTTTTATTAACCAACAGGTTAAAAGGCTTACACAGAAACAAATTAGAATAGGCTGATGGTATGTAACATCTTTGAGGGGCTCCCAAACTGAATTTAATTTTCCTCAAGATTAGGAATCACTGCTCTGCATACATTACATCTTTCATAGAATCATAAAACAGTTTGGGTTGGAAGGGACCTTTAAAGGCCATCTAGTCCAACCCCCTGCCATGAGCAGGGACATCTTCAACTAGACCAAGTTGCCTAGAGCCCTGTCCAACCTGACCTTGAATGTTTCCAGGGATGGGGCAACTACCACCTCTCTGGGCAACCCGTGCCAGTGTTTCACCATCATAAAAAATTTCTTCCTTTGCAGAGCTGGTGGCTCTGGCTCCCGTGAGTTCTGATCTGCAGTACCTTACTCTTATCTGAGACAGCCTGATCTCCTTAGTGAACATGGCAAGAGAAGGAACTTCTCCTATCTAGCCAAAGACATGGGATTGGTCTGAGGCAGAGCAGTTGAGGGAGATAACCGAGGGTAGAAACGGAGCCCTGGTTTAGGCCAACGGGATGGCACAGGAGAGCACAGAGGAATAGACATATGGTCAGAACATATCTGAGGTAGCCTTACGTTTCCACTAATCAGAAACGGGAATGTCCATATAATGAATACGGATTCTTTAAAATGAACAGTTTCTAACCTAGAAATTCTTTTGCAAATTCCCTAAACACAGCATAAGTGACAACTGAAAAGGCAACACATTTTCTTGAAGAACTGATTTGAAAGCATTTAATATAGTATTTAATGGTGCCATTATTTCAGGGATAAGGAAGATAACAGTGCATCAAAAAAGTAGTTTGCTAAGATCGTGTTCCAACAGACATTTATAATTCACCAGTAATATTCTGTTTATTATTACAGTTTTACAGGAGGAAATAAATCTGTGCCCTTAATTCTTCTTCAAATACAGTGATTAAAAGTAACATTAGCCAGAATTTCTTCCAAAAGAGTAACAGATACTCCAAATGTGCATGCACACACATATCTATTATATGCCTGTTGCAGATATAGATGATCTACAAAATTATGTGAATTTGCTTGATGCAAGAAATTGCAAAATGGCACCTTACACTCTGCAAATACAAGTCACATGGCCAACAGAAGCAAAGTAACCACATGCCTCTCTAAAGTCAGTCATCAGAACTAACTGGACAAAGTCCAGGGTGTTCCATGGTAGCCACTACCATGGATTTTTATTTCCTGTATTCTCCTTCCCCAAAATAATCTTCAATCCCTTCCCTTACCATATGGGTTCTTTTGCCGCTTTTCCCCCTTCTTTCTTCAGAAAAAAAAACTGGTGTAGAGACAGCATGTAATATGGCTGGTTTTGAGCTATGCTGATGGGCACAAAAGCTAAACTGAACAAATCATAGGCAAGCTCACGCTGCAGCCCCTCCCTCAGAGAAGGTGGTATTTGAGTTTTTACACAGTCACAGAGAATGTGTTAAAATCCAGCAGGTTTGAAATGTCCGCCTCTGCCTAATTTGATTGCCCCTGAACAAACGATCCAAAAGTCAATGGGGACCTAAAGGGGAAAATGGAAAGATCAAAGGAAAAGGCAATGACTGCAAAAAGTAAGTTTCCTTCAGAAACTATCCTGCAGTAAGCATTCCCTGCTATTTCTAAGAGACTGAAAAGAAATACACTCTGCATTTCAAAGGCACAGCTGCTTACCGCTCAATGACATAGAAGTTGTCTCCATCATCACCTTGGTCAATCACATGCTCCTGAGGTTTCACCTTCCTCTCAAACATTGCATCAAGGACCTGAGACAGCTGCTCCTATAAAACGAACAGGGGTGGGAATAAAAAAAACTCTCAGAAGATGCACTTTAGCATTATTGCTGGACAAGAGCGAGTTCATTTGACTTAATCTGGATAGTGAAGTGCAACATGCATTGCATTATTTTTACTGTACGCAAATACACGTAATACTGATATGAAATGCTGATTTCCACTAGTATCTCACTTGTTTCCAGCTTATTAATAAAGTTCAATAATGCAGACAAACATAGATACTTCTGTTACAGAAGAGCTATTATGTCAAATTTATGTCCAAATGGCTTAACTTTTGCATACCATTTCAGTGTCAAAGCGCACATGTACAGCAAGCTCTCACTTGGTATAATCTGACACAGCTTCACTGCAATGGATACCTACTGATTTATGTCAACAGTACAGATTTTTTTTATATGTATGTCTAGAAACTGCACCACAATTTATTAGTAACTTATTTGTACTGTCATCATCTAAGAGCCCCAGTCATGATCAGGACTGTACTGAACAGGACGCTATACAGATTTCCCTAGATAGTCTGGGTCTCAGAGAACCTGCAATTCCAGCACAAGACAAGATCAGCTACGTACAGGTGGGGAGCACATACAGAAATGGCACAGCCGACTCAAGCTAGGTTTCTCTGATGAGCTATGACTAAACTTTTTTGCAGGCAGCACAGACAGGGAAGCTGTGAAGGCCAAGAGAGATGATGCCATATAAATGCCCTGCCTCAATGCTGAGCTGCTTTACCATCTTTGTTATTCCAAAGTCCATTAACAGTAGACTTTCATTGCATTTTCAATGTCCAGATGTTCAAAGTTGAAGATGTAGATCACAGCTGAGTTTCTAAAAATATACTGCATGGACACGCAAACTAGTCTTTATGCTGCTAAATAAACTTGAAATAATTACTGCACTCCTTACATTGGGAATCATTGCAGCATCCGTAGACACCACTATATTGAAAATATTGCCTATCTTTTCACTAGAATCCATTTTCTTGTCTTTAAAAACTCTCCTGATATTTAAACTAAACAAACAATCGTTGCAGGAAAGTCATTTATTTTAACCACATATTTCAGGGCATGCATTTAAGTAATAGTTGTCAGAAAACAAGCAGTGCAGATTTTTAAAAGCTTTTTAAAAATACTCTAACTCAACAATGCTTCATTTGTAGGATAAACAAAGACTTATCATTTTAAGTAAATAAAACACCGAGCTCTTCTGTCAGTAAAAGGATAAGCTTCCTCAGATTTCTGAACTGTAAAAAACCCTCTTGGTTTAAATATGGGTACTGAGCATGCTAAGGGGCCTCGTTGGTAAGGGTAAATAGTCATTGCTGTCACCCAGTACAAAATTCAATTGTAACTACAATTCTACAAACTCATTTATGAGACACTGTGGACCCTATGTATGATACATCATACAGAGCTTTATATTGAAAAATAAATCAGGTTTATCATTGGGGATGCTCAAAAATCTCAGGGTTAAACTCTGTGACAATCTGAACTGATTTTAGTCCAAAGTTCAACATGAACCTTGCTAGCAGTGATCCACTACGGGACACTGGCTCCCTTGTGTTTGATACCAAGTGTTACAGCAACTATTCATGCAAGTGAAGACATTTAAAAGGGCTGTTGAGTCACTGGGTCTAAATTCAGCACAGTTCACCTTAATGCGACCAGTGGAAAAGGGATGAATTTGGCCAGGACATTTGAATTACACAATCATATTTACTCCTAAAGGGGTTTTATGCAGTTTTGTTGTTGCATTTGTTTGCTTGTATTTAACAGTTTTACATGACACTCTACAGGTTAAGAAGCAAAAGAACGTATTTTGAGCCTTAATTTGAAAGTGTTCCTCACAATTATTAAAGGACAATATACACTGAGAAAAAGCAGCAGCCATCCATTCTACCTTTCAGTAAGTATTCTACGGCCAACCTTCCAAACAAGTCACATTATTATACAGAGGGAGTTAAAAAGAAATTATTGGGAGGAGGGGTGAAAGGATGCAAGTTCCATACTCCCTTTACACCCATTCCTAAGAAAGCTCTCCCCTGTCTGCTAAGTGCCCTTTACCGTACTATAAACAATGTTTGGACTGCAGTCATCTTTTTCAGCTATGTGCTATCTTAAAGCCCGAGTCTTTAACAGTTGCAGTTAAGATCCTTTCCATTACTTCTCTCCTCAGCTGCTTAGAAAGCTTTTCCCAGGACGCAATATTTTTTCAAGCCCACTTTCTCAGCTCAAATTTGTTTTTCAAAGTAATCTTTGAATATAAACTGGTTATTAATTTTTGCTTCTGAGTGATTTTGCTGGAAGCTAAAGATTGGCCTGCTCAATTCAAATGGTGATCACATTTTGTACATACCCCTTAAGCTGCTGCATGTTCTTCAATATGTTTCATCTTTTACTGTACATCATCAGGTTACTTGCAAAAGGAATGTTTAAAGTGTCTTAAGTGAATAGGTGTAACGACAACAAGAATCCCAGAACAGTGAAAGGCCAGTCTTGGAAAGGACAGCTTTCAAGGACACTTTTTGACAGAATGTAAATTCCTCAAGCCTGCTGCAATCAAAAGCTTTCAACAATTATTTTGAGAGTGCAGTTCAATGACTCCTGGGGTTTGTACAGCAACCCATAACTGGGAGAACTTCCTGGTTTTCAAGGAAAGCTGAGCAGCGTTTCTGAAACCATAAGCTACCACATCCATCCTTTTGTATATCATTCAAACCAGGAACCTGCAGGGACCACTGATGGTGTAAGAGCTTTCATTCTTCCTCAACCTGTAGTAGAGATGTCAGTTCTGTTTTCATGGAAACACCAGACCAGAGATGAGATGCATTTCTTCTATGGCCTCTCAGAGGCTGGATTAGGGGATCTCCAAAAGTCTGTTCCTGAGCTATCCTACGATCCTCATTAAAAAAATTCATACCAATTAAGATTACTAAGTGCTTATCATTAAACCTCAATGCTGAGGCAATAAGTAATTAATAACCAACTTTGGCAATAAAAATAAGACAAGTAAGAATAGAAACAACCTAAAAACATTACTTTACATTCATTTACAGAAAATTTACTGACACATTGGCACTTAAGAAAAAGGTGCAGCAATCTGAAATCATGCAAATGTGGACTGTTCAATATCACAATTGTGTAAGTAATTTCCTTTTTAAATTGCCTATAAAATTATGAACTGTTTCCTAGAGAAAAGGAAATCAGGTGCAATGGTACCCCACAGCAAATATTGAAAGCTAAGCAAAAGAATTTAAGAAAAAAACAAACCCACACTTTTCTCTAACAGGAAAAAAAGTTACTGAATTTGCAGGGAGAGGGATCTGACAATCATGGTAACTGACAATTTGACATGTTTGTTTATATTGTTCATTGATTGCTAATCTCCAAACACATGTCCCAATCCAGCCTGCATATAATTAATACTTCATGAACTACCACAATGCAAACAAGTGTCTGGACTGTTAGATCAAGCTATTACCTGTACCTACAAACAATCAACTCCAATTAAGATTTCCTTGAAATGGTATTACCTGATCTAGGTTTTTGAAGAGCAGGATATCTTTACATGCTTCCTGCAGTCTGCATCGCTGTTCGTCAGTTTTTGGATGAACTACCTTTAAAACAAAGTAAAACAAAACTGTCATGACAACAAAGAATTACGATTACAGGCTGAACCTTCACTTCAGAGTGAAAAAGCAGAACACTATTTAAGAGTGTCAAAGTATACAGTTCTTTTTTGTTGTTTGCATAAACAGTATTTATATGTAAACATAAGATGCAAGACAGAAAGAAAGAGACATAAGAAATATATTATGCTGACAATTAACACATGCAAAATAACAGTCAAGAAAGACAAGAAAGAAGAGGATGTCTTTTCCTTTCCCTTTCCTTCTAACCCAACCACAGATACAGTCGAGGCTTGAGCGTTTGGAACAGAGGAAAGAATCAACAGTTTTCCTTCTAAACTCTGGCTATATTAGTTCCAATAAACTCATTGTTGGCACACAGGTAGTATATAAGATTTATGATACTTATGTATCTCAGCCCATCTAATAACAGAAATTATCTAATAAGTGTATTTCTTTTTTTTCAACAAAATTACCTAAATAAAAGTTTTGCTGTTTGAGAGGTTTTTTGTTACTTCTTTCCAATTATAAACATCTCATCAGGTTAAAGGAACCAACACTCACTGTGTCATAAAAACATTTACATATGTGCTTGTTGGGGGCTAATTATGAAAGCATATATAAAAATATTAATTACTTCACATTCACTACATTAACTGCATTTCTGGAATAAGGATTCCAAAAGCCAGTTACATTAGTAGGCTTTTTTAAAAATTCACTGTCCAAAGTTGAGCAGATCTCAGATCCTTGTTTTAAAAGAAAATTGAATATTGAATCAGCAGTCAGGAAAATTAAGACTTTTGATGGAATAAATGTATCCAGGTTTACAAACATTTGGAGGATTGGACACACTCATAGTCTTTTTTTTCTTTTTATAGCATCTTCTCTATGAAGTATCTTCTTTTTTAGGCGAAATTAAATTAGACTTAGATTTTTCATTGCAGAAATATAAGCATCCTTGAGATGGAATCTGGAAATGGAACACCAGATATCCAGAGAGAAAACATTGACCCTCACTAGCCATGCTACAGGATTTTCTCACATAAAAGCGTCTCTAAAGAAACACAATTACAGTATCTGGACCTGCAATTCCTAGAAATTCCCAGCTTTCAAAAACAATAGAACAACAGGTGGTAACAGTCTCAAAATATTTCAACAAAGTATTTTTCCTACCCAGGAAGAACTGCTTTGACAAGAAAGGCAGTAAAGAGCATCTGAGGAATTTTAAGCACCCATGAAGAAACAGCTGTGGTAAAGCTTAACTAATTCTTCACAACAGCATTGATGCTCTAGGAATTGGCTCAACAAGCCTTTAAGATAATTAAGAAAGGAAAATATCCAAACTTTTATAGATGGTAGACTTAAGCACAGCTCTCAAGTCCTTTGAAGTAAAATTATGTTAAAGCTATAGTGACTAAAAAAGTGCATTAGACAAAGCAGCCCTAAATTTCAGAGCAATGTCACTTTGTCAATGTCAGCATACCCCACAGCCTTTCAGAACAAAATGCACAAGTGGTAAGGAAACGGTGACGTACAGACATCTGCCTGTCAAATTGTAGGGAGAACCATGCATGATGCAATTCACTCATTCTTACCCTTTGTTCTGTATCTTCTTCCTCTTCATCTGGATTGAAAGCTTCAGCACATACTTGGAAGAAAAAGAGAGAGGAAATTAGTAAAAAGAAGGAATTACGTAAGAACATCAAACAAATCAAGTTTAAATTCCTTTCTTCTATATTTTATTTTCCTACAGGAAAAACAAAAGCACTTTGTTTTTATGCCGTTATAGTGTCAGAGGCTTAAATCCTATTCATTCTCTGAGCAGGCACAGCATGGTTGTTCTCAAACTCTCATGTAAAAAGTCTCTAACTTAAAATAGAAAGTAATCTTGCCTAGCAAGTACTCCAAAGCATGCACACAGATTCCCTTTCAATTCTTATCAAAGCATAACAATCTCCATTCAGACTCGTTTACAAACATCTTCTCTAAAATGCAGTGGAAAAAATGTTGCAGCTATATTGCTTTGCTCTTTGCAGTGCAATGTATATAGCAAAACACACTTTAAAAAAAAAAAAAGTACAAGGGAGCACGTGGCACTCACTCCACCTCAAATCAGATTTGCAAGCGAGTATCTGTATTTTAAGGGTTTTTTTGATACATAGAAATCGCGTTTGCACAGAAATCAACCTGCGAAATGAACAATGAGCTTGATCATAGTATATTCTATGACAAAAAATGTTCAGTCCCCTCCCCCATATAATCCTATATCTTACTACATTTGAATCAAATTAATGTCAAGTTGTGATATAAAAACAACTTTTAAAAAATATACAAAGTGATTTTTTTTAAAAGGATGAGAACATGTGTGGAAACCACACACTGGAGTGCACAGGAACAAGGCTCTGCCAAACATGTCATTATGACTACAGGATCAGTTGTAAGAGAGGCAATGACAACAGTAAGCTGCTAAAATTTCAAACCATTTTTGTTCCGTTCTAATACTTCAGAAAAGGCTTATCTTCACTTATCTTAACAGCTATGTTGTTACACAATTTTACAATATTAAACACAGACACCTTTGGCTGCCAAAAGCCTATGTCTCTAGCTCAGACTTTCTTATTACTTTGTGGATATTTGCAGTTCTTGCATGTCAAAGTGAACTGTACATTCTAACTAGCTATACAGATAGTCAGAGAAAGTGAGAGTCAGTCCTGTTTTCATCTAGTTCTGCTCTTACTTTAATAAGGGTGGTATTACTTCTGAGGCTATAAACTACTTGTAAAATTTTACAAAGAAACACAGACAAGCATTTTTCTTTGTACTTTATCCAGCACCCTGACAATACTGAAGACTTGGCAGAATGCCCAGAAGCTCACTGCAATGACATCTAACTGCTGAATGGTCTTAGAAAGTATAAGTAAAATAAGCAGATTTTAAAAAAAAAATATCTAGAAGGCCTAGCATTCAGCAACTTGAAAATGATTTGAAAATGCATACAGGACTATTGACCTTATCATCATGCTTTCCAAAGGACTATAAAAATGCACAAGTCCAGCATAATTTGCTAGGAAAGACTTCTATTTTTTTTTTCCTGCCTAAAAGGTACAGGTCTTTCCTTGCAAATTCGATCTTAATTCCTTTTTTTCCTGGAGAGGTTCAAGAGACTGGAATACAACACAAGCATTCCATTT
Source organism: Burhinus bistriatus (assembly GCA_013397275.1). Taxonomy (NCBI): domain Eukaryota; kingdom Metazoa; phylum Chordata; class Aves; order Charadriiformes; family Burhinidae; genus Burhinus; species Burhinus bistriatus. The sequence goes on from VYXH01004244.1 coordinate 76,741, forward strand.
ATCAAACCACAATTTAAAAACCCAATCATGTAATCATTAGGCATTTAAAGAGTAGCTATTGCTCGTACAATAAACCCAGTGTCACACTGGCGCTTCTAGTTTGCACCATTTAGCAATATAGAAACAGCATATTAACAGTGCACCTACAACAAATACATGCTTTTAGTTTAACAGAGTGGTCCACCCACATTTATAGCAGATACTTTACAAAGGATAAACAGCATTCTTCTCTGAATGAAAAAAAAAAAGTATAGTCCACCACACAGTGCAAAGATGACTGTATTATGGGAAGGTAGATGCCTATAAAGCTGCAGAACTTAGACTGACAGGCAAAAATACACTTAATATGCAATACAAAGGCACTAACAAAGAGAACATTATTAGCATTTTGGTGTGAAAGCTTTCCTCCTCCTTTCATTTTACAGTAAGGATCAAAGTCTATTGTGAAAGCTTTGGATTTTCTAATAAGGAACAGTTTCTTAAAAGAAAGACTTCTTGGTTTAAACAGTATGGTGAAACTGGAGATAAAACGTATCTTTTTTTCTTTACAACCAGCATAGCTTACCAGTAACTAGCATTCAATTCTTTATTATGCACTACAGTACGTACTATAAATGTGCTTCCGTATGTTTCTGAAAGTACCTGGCACATAAGCACATTCAAGTTGTGTATCTATGAATTCAGAGATCACTGTACTTCATTTTATTATTCTATCGTTTACATTCTCAATATTAAGCTGCAAATTAGATTTTGTTCCCGCCTCAGCTCAGGGAAGATAGTGCTAAGAATATGCTTTGGAACTGAGGAAATACTCTTCAAGATTTCCTTGGGAAAACAAGTTTAATTACCACAGCTAAGACTACGGCATTAGAGCAAAACCTTACCTTAAAAGACACAGCAATCAAAACAATGCAGTTCGCTGCAACTTTATGGCTTTGGTTGGGATTTGTACATGTAAGTCTCCCCTGTTTCATCTTACCCAGTAAGGGTGAACACAGCTTCACAAAGCCCACTAAGGATACAGACTAGGACTTGGGGCCCTTCCCTTACATATGGAAATCAATTCTGCAGTGCCCATGAATGGGCACCACAGAAATACAACAAAAATGTTGCAAAAATACTACTTCTTCCCATGCTGTCATGTAGAAAGCCCTCCCATTACACTTTTCATCCTTCAACCTCCTGCTGGGATTTCTTTTTTCATGTAGAAGCAGTAGGGCAGACATTTTGGACTTCTACTGACAGCTCTGATTGACAGGACTTTATTTATTTGCAGGCAGAGCTGCAACACTTAATGTAACGTATCTGTTGTGGGACAGTTAAAAAAGGGGAGAGAGGCAAAAATGATTAATTCTGACTTCAAGCTTAAATTAATATTGTGATATGCTGGAAAGCCCACAGAAAGCTTTTCAGCCTACTCATAACAACGAACAGCATTTTCCAAATATTTTAAAACATGACTAATGCAAAGAAAAGGCGAACATTACGTCAATACCATCCTGTCGTGTACGTTGCAATATGTCCAATTTTTCTTTCTACTATTTTTAATTGGTAAATTACTTGTGGAAGTCTGTACTGGTGAACATACGACCTGTCAAGATTTGTGTGTCAGTCTCACCTTCGGTGTTTCATGTTATCTGTGCTCAAACAGTGTTGCTTCTCTATTCTTCTGACTGAAAAGAACCCCTGTAACTACCCTAAGCTTTGCCAACCCGTCAGAAATCTACAGAAGTTTATTTCAGGACTCCTGAAGGTTAGTCATTTGCAGGTTACAATACAGCCAGTCCCAATGAAAAAACATTTGATCTTTCATCTTGACAGAGTGAAAACATACTTGCCCCACTATTTTATACATGACTGAATTCACATATTAACTATTTCAGTGTCCCAGTAATATAGATACTCCAAGGCAAAGCTTATTCTCACAAGATTATCCTGAAGAAACGTGTCGGTAGCATCTTTCCAGACTCACTGAAACAGCAGTTGGAAGGGATCTCTCTCTGAAGGTCATCCAGTCCAACTTACCAGTTAAAGGGGAGCTATTTGCAATGCTAGATTGGGACTGAACTGGAAACCTTCCTGGGCGAAGACTGCACATCGCTCTGGATAACCTGCTCCATCGCTGCTCTGCCCTCCCAGGGAAAAAGTTTTTCTTAATATGCAACGTAAAGCTCACAAATATGTTGATATTATTTGAAGTGACTTCTGAAATCACACCTTTCCTACGTGAGATTTTCAGCAAAACTCTGCCCTTGAGAAATGCTAAGCATGAATGCATCAGCGAAAGTTAACATCCAAGTGTGACATACACCCCAATTACGTATTTCCAATACTACAGCTATGTATCATGCAGACCAAGCTTCCTTCCAAATCTACCCACATAGTTCAAATAGCTTTGGAACATAAAAAACAGTTTTCAATTTTAAGAAGCTTTAAGATTAAAAAAAAAAATTCATGCTTTTATCCTACCATCTACATTTAGTCTCTCTTAGCTTCTGCGGCTTGTACAGCTACTTTAGCTTTCTCCTCATACAGCACCTTCTTTGGCTTTCAAGAACAGGCACATCTGTTAACACTTCTGAATGCTCAGAAATGATACAACTCTGTCGCTGCTTTGTTATGCAGGTGACAGCATCTGAAAGCAACAAAGATCTTTCTAGCTGCAGCAATGACATAAGCAGTGGATGGGTGAGGGGGAAGCAAGGGGTGGGGAGAGAATGAGAAACAGCAAGAAAAGTTTGCCAGTACAAACACTACCTTTGTTTATGCAAGTTTTAATCGCTCCCAAGATAATATTGTTCTGCAAAATATGTGTTTTGTCAAGATCAAAGTCCTTGCACTCTATGCCAATCTGCATAATAGTTCAGCATTTAGCTCTCATAAGCAAATAAAGCCTTTGTGAGAAATGCATACCATCCTGGTAGCCGAGAGATCACTGTTACTTTTTTTTTTTCAAAATAGTAGCCAAGAGGCTAAGGCCTGAAGACCTTCAGACACACACAAGAGGAGGAAAAATTTTCCTATGGGACAGGAAAACTCTTATGATTTAGGTAAGGTGAATGCATTGTTAAGATTTCTGTTGTTATTGGAAGAAGTAGCAGAGACATGCTCTGTCATATTCTCTCTGCAATTTTGGATAGCACCTTCTGTACTTTGGAGTGAAATCCTATTCACTCATCTTTACTTGAGGATGCATTACCTCCAGTTGATCCTATGAGACCCATTAGTGAAAATTCACCCACAGCAGTACATGCAGAACTTTTCCAGTTATTTATTCAGATCAGTTACCTTGCACTACGTTTAAAGTGGTGTTCGTTGCATTTGAGTTTGACAAAGCTTCAAACATTTTGTAAGTCTGTCTCTCAAGGGACAGATGCATAGCCTCTTCTGGGAGCACTATGCCAGCTGGAAAGGTGATCACTTCAGTGGCTTGTCATTCCCTCTTTGACAGTTAAGTTGCTAAAGCAGGCACTTCCAAAATGATGTAGTCGAGATGAAGTCAGGAAGCTTAAACAGAGCTTATACATAGGTCTTTGCTGGCACAGCTGAACGTGATTTTCTGCGCTTTGGAAACAACTTGAAGTCTCCTCTCACTTCTGTTGCTGGATAGCTCAGAACTTCTTGGTTTAGAAATTGCACTTTGTTTCCCAAGTTAAAGATCTCACCATGTCAAAGCAGATGACAGATTCATACCTCGATCCAGCAAGTGGGAAACAGGACCCGCACCTGTTTGCACTACCTGAACAATTTTCACATGTATGACAGTTAGAATGAAAAGCAACGCTGAAACCTGAAAAAGTTAATCCATCTGCGGGAAAATCAGTTGTTTCAGCCTTCAGTTCACTAATGAGAACCGACTGAAATCAAGTGTAAATTTCTTAGTTGGAAAGAACGTAATTGCACCAGTCCAAAACTCAGATCTCAGGTCTTAAAAGACTGGTATTTCTCTTCTATTTTATGTGCCACAAGAAAATCCCCAGATGCAGGAGTACCTGCATCAGTACCACCTCGTCACTTCATTCTTGATTCTCAAAGAGACATAACTGAGACACGACTTACAATGACTGGGACTCGAGCAAACAACGCCCCCTCAAATCTTTGTCAAATACCAACGCAGAATATTCAAACACACAACCACTTGCATGGCCATGTATGTCAAATCAAGTCTAAGATTTTTCAGTTGAGAAATATTTAGAAATAATTAATTTAGGTGGCAACAGGAAAGAATGTATTTTCAGTTCTGGAAACAGCTACAAATTTCATTTAAAGTTAAAAGGAAATTAAAATAAAATAAACTTGTTTCTTCACAGGCAGCATTGTTGTGCGTTACAGATTAACTACGAGATACGAAGTCACTCAGCATGGCTGTGCCAAACCAGCTCAGTCCAGCAAGGATTACAGGTTCAGGCGCAGCTCCACACATGGTCCCAAAGCTTGCTCGGTTTGGAAAGCTGCACAGAACATTTTGTCAGGCAAAGAAGCCTATGAGACACTGATAAGCCTGTAAGGCCCTAAAATCTTGCACTGTCTCACCCAGCCAGCGTTGCCTCTCTGTACTGTCGTACGTACACAGCAACAGGTAATTTAGGGGCAAAAAGGTGAAAATGTTCACCTGGCTTACGAAAAGCTTTGCTTATACCCCTAATTCAACTTGAAAACACCCATGTCTGATGTGGACATTATTGATATTTCACAAGGCCCACTACTTTAATAGAGTGGTAAAACTGAGGTCACAGGCAGAGCTTGAAAGGACGCACGCCAGTTGACAGCTACCCCAAGGCACAATTCTGGATAGATGATTCTGCCCAGGGAGGTTGAGGCATTCAAGAGAACTGGATGGTGTATTACAGTGCTTGCCACCCTTGCCTTTAGAAACCTTTGATAACCATTCCCTCACTAAGATTACATACTTTCCAGTAGTATTATCTAAACCAGACTTCTCCAGCTTCTTTTCTTTCCATCAAGACAGAAATGCAACAGTTCCAGTGACAAGGACTTGTGATAAAATTGTAATGCCAGTGTCACACACTCCTACTTCATACTACATTTCAGTCATGAGTTCAGAACAGACTGCATAATCAATTATAAATGCCACCTTTTATGATAATGGTTTTTTCTTTGCTTTCTTTCCAACTCTACATGCACAGACATCTTTTTTCCCAAGATGCATAAGTACAGGCAATATAATAAGCCCTTTAAAATCATGACAATTGGTTGACAACTATTTCCATATGTGCATTTGTTTTATATATTCTGAATGCATTTTTCAAATATTTTTACTAAATTCATATAGATTAATAAAAATCTGGGTTTAAGTGTTTATCTAAAAGCGTTTATCATCAGATACAGAGTAAAGCAATTTAGACAATGCATTACAGCAGAACAGCCATTAAAATGACACAGCCACAAACTAAAATTTTTTTTCTACTATAGGAAGATTTGGTAAAGTATTTAAAATTACATTTCCCTAGGGGTAAATGAGAACTTTCCTGATGAAAGACCTAGAATAAACAGAAGGTAAATAATCACAGTCTCTTTTAGATTTACATATGTGTAATGAAAGCATTACATGCAGACAATACTGCTTCAACTAGATTTTAAAAGACAAATATAAAGCACTTTTATGGTACAATGCATTCCTACTTAATTATTATTTCTACGTAATCTTTGTTCAGGGTTTGGTTTTTTGTTTTGTTTTTCCTAACTCCTTCTGCAACATACAGTATCTAGCCTGGAAGCCGCCCCAAGTTAACCGACAGGCTTTGCTTTACCATGGCCATGCCCCATGTGGCAGGGGCATACAGCGCTAGACAAACAATAGGCCAAAAGCTCCTTAGCACACTGGAGAACCTGCTCCTGGGATCTAGCATGCAAAGACATTTCCTGTCAAAGTAAGAGGCAAACTGGGGTGGGGAAGGCATCCTGCTGAACTGAAATGAAACTTCAAAAGAGAATCCTCAGCGTGTATAACTTTATTCAAATCCTGCTCCTACTCAGGAGCAATTAAAACAAAACAAAAAAGTGTGCCAATGCAGGACTGGGGACAGAATTCTCTTAGGCTTTTCTCCCACCCCTTTGGTATAACCAGATGAACATGACATTTGCCTTTTTCTTTTTTTTT
>VYXH01004244.1:86684-117404 GCA_013397275.1 Burhinus bistriatus
CCCCCCCCCCCCCATATAACGAATAATGATTCAGGCACTTTCTTTCAGGAGAGCACCCACACAATTTATCACCACTTTCATCTGTCATCCCACACACTTGGCTTTTGCTCATATCAACATTTTTCAAAATGAATTATTTTCACTCTAGTTATGGTATCAGTTTTGCAATCATTAGGGCTAGCAAAAAATGATAGAAGCATCAGGTTGTTGAAATAGGAAAGCTGTTAGTGCCATTCGTAAAAATGTGAAGTTTTGAAATCAAAAGGCTCTTACAACTTATCATCTGCCTGAAAACCTTTCAGCAGAAGTTATTATGCCATTGGTTTTGTAAGACGATGAATAATCAATATAGAAATTCATTGAATAGCTGCAAGAGAAGATACCAGATCATGATTTTCAAGTCATCCTCTGATAATCAGGTAGTCTGGTAAGTAGAAAGCAAAGAGAATGGCAGAGAGAAAGTTAGTCACTCAGTTTTCCTTCCTTGATGATTTGAAGTGATGAGATTTTATCGCTAAAGTCGTAGATAGTATCCTGCAAGAGAAAACATTCAAAACAACCTCCGAAAAGAAGTGTTGCCTCTTGCTTCATCGCTACTATTTTACATTAACAGGATTCCCAAAACAGTATTCTTTACCAAATACTAACATGCTGCATGGCAATAATTAATATAAAAGCTTTCTTAGAAGATGACTTTTTTTTTTAAGCTGCCATTTTAAAAGGCTAAAAGCTACTAGAAAGGTTTTACTATGTCTAATATTATCATATTCTAACATCTCAACTTGCCAGGGTGTGAAGAAAATGCTGTATCTGACTAGAAAGCCCAGAGAGATATCAGACTTAAACAACATGTCTACTTTATGAGATGATTGCTCATCTTTGTTAGGAGCCAGAAGAATGCCTCAAGGTAAAGAGCCCCCCGTTGTCAAAACAGAGAACCACCAGTGAGTTTGAAGAACCAACAGTCTTACAGGCCTCTTAAGGCAGTTTACCTTATGAGGAAAGAAAAAGCCAGAAACTGTCAGGGACCACTGATGTACACATTCTTCAAATACAAAATTCTATACCTACACCCTCTAAAAATAGCATGTTAAAATGTTACGTGAAGGTGGAAAAACAAAAACCCATACCATGATATTTATCAAGATTGCTAGAGAGAAGAGAAAAGTCAAAAATACTGATTCCAAGCCCAACATTTGTTGGGGACACTGACAATGTTAAATGTGTGTCCCCAACAATGTTAACGTTCACTTTACACAGGAAAACAGGATTCGGTAACATTCAAACAAAATCATCCTCTACACATGTAAACGTCTATTCAGCAATCATAGGTTAGGAGAGGGCTTAGCACCTGACTCCAGACACAGCAGATTTGATCCTTCTCGCTTCACCGAGTCTTTGCTGAAAGCTGCCCTACCATAGGCACTAACTGAAGCAAGTCTTGTTCATTTGATTACTTTTTATATTAACGTGAAAATAGTCACAGATCCTGACAGTCGTGTTACTTTGCTGGTATAAAAATATTAGGGAAGTAACTATCATACATTGCTTCCCTAGATTTTATAATTCAATTATCCTGCTTATATAGTTGTTGAGTGTGAAAACTGTAATCCTATTCCTATCCCAGAGGCCAAAAGAAGATTAAGGAGGGAGTACAGGCACATGCAAGAGAGATAAATTGTACCAGGTCACTCAGATAAACAGAAATAATTGGAGAAAAAAGATGAAAACCTTCTGCCACATGTGCATGGTACGGTTGTCATATTTTGTAGGTTTTTCTTTCTACCCCATGAAGAAGTCAGCAAGTCTGCTGGAGAGTGGGTGTTCTGTGGAATGAATCAAAAGTGTCTAGAAATGGCAATACAGAAATCTAGCAAAAATCTTTACTTCTCTGAAACATGCTAAAACTAAAAGAGGAGAAAGTATGCCCAAGTGAGACTGTAGTAGGTGTCACACTCTTCATTCCAAAACCACAATTAACTTTCATTCATAGACTGCCAGGAGCAAAAGTCTCCTCAATGTTACGTATCAGTTGTTACAGTGGGACAAATATCAATGCTCTCTTCCCTCTAGTTTTGAAATAGCTTTGATATTATCACTTGAGAAAGGGGGTATCACTGATTTCTCCTAGCTCCCTGCACCCTGTAGTCACTAACCAGGGGCTGTGATACTCACTGGTATTCTCTGCAGTCTCTTTCACTACAGAAAAGTTAAGTGACTAACAAAATAAAGTTTGTTAGGAACCCCTATGCTTGGAGGAAGATCAAGAAACGTAATCAAGTAAGTATGAATTTCAACACAGTCCAACTCTCGGGAGGAAGGAATCTGTATGGTTTTCAGGCCATCCAAACCAAGCCTGGACAAAGTGAGTCAGTCAGCAAGCCGTGTAACATGAGTTACACTAGCAGAAGGCTCAGACATTGCCAATTCACTTAAAGCAGCAGCAAGAAGACTGTTCTACTAGGTAATTAGCACTGACATTGCCCATGGCACCATAGTCTATGGCATCCTATAGCTAGGAGATGTTTAAATTAGGGGGTTGTTTAGTTTTCGGTTTTTTCCTTTTAGTTTCTACATAGGGATAACTTATGATTTTGCAAACAGAGGATTATTTTAATCAAGTCAGCCACCAGCTTGTATACAAATTAGAACTGACTGACATAATGCTTGGGGTTTCTACACACACCATGGAACCTCAACGTGTTATATGCTATACACAAGTAATCTATTCATTAGATAAATTTCTAGGGGAACATCAAGCTCTCATTTCTCTTTCTCCCTCCTAGCATTTCCTGGAAAAGGCTGTTTCTCTTCATGAGAACACTACTTTACCAGTCTGCACTTCTATAAATAATTCCATGAACATGATTAGATAAGTCCCCCTTTTCCAGGGTGACCCTCCTGCACAGCCTATGGAGTTTCTCACTATCCCACCCCTGCTTTGCTGGCTGGATCTCTGACCAGCACACAAAGCGATGTTCTCCGGTCAAGAAGCAAATGGGATTCCCTGCAGAGCCTTTATGGCTGTCAAACTGCCTGGAAGAGTTTAATGCCAAGCAAGCCAACACTGTCCCTCCCCCTCGGGGAACACATCAGCCTAGGAGATGAATACGTAGCAAATGTTGCAGAAATGGGGAGCGTAAGTGAGCAGAATGAATCCCTGTGTTCTCAGTACTACAGGGTGAGAAAGGTGAAGTAGTATGTGAGAATGTGCTATTATCACTTATGGGGTATGAAAGCAGTATCATCACTTTTGGTCAATGATTTGAGAAATGTAGAAATAAAATTTGTTCTTCTGGACAAAGAGAATATAAACAAGATATGCTCTAATGTACAAGGTCAGCTTGACCTTTCTAATAGATTACCATTTGTCAAGCAGATTTCTTAAGTCCTGATTTGTTGAAGTATTTTACTGATGTACTGCATAAGCCAGAAGTAAACTAATTTGCTCCAAGTTTTCAAAAAGTGCAAAACTAAACTTCGTGACCAATTCTTGCTATGTGTCAGAAAACTCATATTTTGAATAAGCTTAAAGAATGACAGCTAAATATTTAAATCATTAAAGCAGTATTTGCCACTACAGTCAAGAGCCCCAGGTTTAAATGTTTCTAACTAAAAATAAAAACTTAAGTAAAAATTCAGTAATCATTACAACAGGTTTTTCCTATGGGTTCATGTATCCTCAGATTTTGCATTAGTGCACCCAGGGAATCCCGATCATCCTGTTATCTTTAGGCAGCTAATCCCAACTGACCAGGAGTAAACACTCCAAATTTAATATTGAGGACATTAATACAACAGTTTAAAAGAGATTCTGTAACTGCTATGTGTACGAGAGGGTCGTAAACAATTGTTAGTCTCCAAGAACATATATCTAGTTGGATCGTTTACCAGAATGATTATTAGCCTGTCCTAAACTGTATGTATAATGTAGACATTTACTTTATTATCTTTTCCTTTAATTAGAATAGTATTTTTTTCCAACTTCCATTCTTGACCCACTGAACAATGAGAGCAATGCCATGATTCCCTAGACAGACAAATGAAGGGNTCCTCAATATGCCCAGTTGGTTTTTACATTATTCTCCCATTGGGTTCTTCCAGAGTACTGTAAAACTACGATTTTGTGCATGTAAATCTTGATACCAGCAAACAATTTAGCTCTGCTCTTTACTCCCCTTACAAAAACATACACGGCAGTAGAAACATGACAATAGCTGGTAGAACTGACAATGTTCAACACGCACTACCAGGAACAACTTCTGAATAGAAGACATGCAAAGAATACACTAAATGCAATTACAAAAAAATTGTGTCAGCTTTTCTTCTACATGGTTTGTTCTGCTTTACTTAATTAGTTAAAAACAGATACATTTCGATATTATGCTGAGTAATCCATAATGCAATGTTGGTTTTTTTATAAAGAAAAAAAAGAAATCCTATAAAAATTGCAGAGTAAAAAGTTTTTTTTTTAAAACCTAACACATCTAACAAGGAAATCAAATCAAATTCAGAGCACCAAAACCAAAAAATCAGTCATTCATTTTATGCAAGGGATTATAAAATGAGGTTGCCTGTGATAGCAGGGGGCCGAGTTCAACAACCCAGGAGAACTCTGCCAGTCTCGTTCCTATTTGGGTAACTTCTTGACAGACACAGCAGGTACGGAGTGAAAAAAACCTAACCAAACATACCCCCCCACACCCCCAAACCCGTAGGTTTCTGTACTTTTCCTGCCAAGAGAAGGAAAATGGAGTCTCCTTGTATATGCATGGATGCTCTTTGCATGTCTTTCGCATTTTAACGAATTCCACGCTGACCATGACCTGTACAGTGTATATAAAGAAAGCGGAGAAAAAAAACTTTTTTTTCTGAAAAGCATTTAACACACAGTAGTAAAATATACATATTCTATTAATGTTTGTCTCCATGAGAATTCTAACATGTACTGTAAACTCTGAATTATTCTAGCTCTTCCTGGAGCAGTAGTGTTATTAAGCATCTAAATAGTCCTTAATCTAATTGCATAAGTCAGCAATCCAATTTTACATTTGCTGTCTAGTTGTTCACATTAACCTTTAGACCCCTTCAATGAAGAAACCTGTTGCTTAACTAAGAGCAGCTCAGTACTATGATAGCACCAATATTATATTTCAGCACTGAAGATTCAAAAAGATTACAACTACTCTCTGATTAAAGCTCAAGTTTTTAACTTCGGGAATAATTTAGTCTTTATTTAAAACTAAATTTGAGATGTATTCACTTCTCATTTGTAAGGTTTTACTCTGTCAGCAAGTTCCAGGATGGATTAATTAGTAGAGAAATGAAAATGTCTTGGGACTCTCCAGATTAATATATTCTACAATGTATGACTTCCAATATTTACCATCAGAGTATCAAACTCCATCAATTCAAGATAGTTTTGTCTTGCCTAAATTTCTCCTGTAATCATATATCAAAACTACCCGTATTGTCAATTTAAGAGTTATGAAGTTCTCCTTATATTCACAATTACTTATACGTATATGCTTAAATACCCTTAATCATACCCAAGCAACTAGTAGTAAAGCAACTGAACGGACTGGATATAAGGACATTTTGCACATAAAATTAAATATGTATTTATCTCATATATATTTATATAACATATATATATTATCTACACTGCCCCACCATAACAATTATACCAAAGAACACGTCAGATAATATATACAAGTTACAAACTGAGTAGACTTGAACTGAAGACTAGAGAAAAAACACTGAACATGTTGGCATTTTTACAAAGACATTTTTCAAATCGGAAACTTTCTAAACCAGCTAAATGTTACAATTAAACGTTTGAAGAAAAAAGAGAGTAACCTATGCAAAGCAATCCACACTGCATCTCAAATGAAAAAATAATACAATACCTTCTCATCTACACTTAACATTTTTCGCACATGATACTGTTCAAAAACAACTTTAAAAATAATTTGTTGGGAATAACAGCTACTTATTAAAGCATTTAATTTTGGTTAAGATAGAAAACAAACAAAAGGTATGACCTGTGTCTCCCGAACAAGTGAACAGCCACAAATCCTACAATTTTAAATCAGTGGCACGAGCAAGGGGCTAAAACAACACAAAGAAGGGATGCCACCCCCACCCCCATATTTCTGTATTCTAACCAGAGATAAAATTCTTAGCAACATGGAAGATTAATAGATGTGTTCCAGCAGAAAGAAGCTGCCACTTTTTCAATTCACTGCAAAGCAAGCATTTGCCATAATTACTATGTTGCATAAAAGTTCTGGGAAGTTTTTCTGGACAGAATCATTACTATTGCTGAAGTTGCTTTAATAGTCTGTGATCACCCACAGAACTGTTTCCTACACTACTCTCAATGAGTTGCCTGTTGGTTTCTACAGCGAATTAAGAAAATTCTCATTATCAAAAAAAAAAAAAAAATACTGCAAGAAGTATGAGCAGTAAGGCAGAGATGAAGAGTAAGATCTTTTTTAATGTAATTCCTTTAGTCAAATACACATTTCAAAACTTTTTCAGAAACATTAAATTCTTAAAAGGAAATCATACCTGATACTCTTCTGTTGTATCGGTTAACAACTGGAGCTGCAAAATAAACAAATCAAAATTACAAATGTTATTTGTTATTACAAATTCAAAGTGATCATCCTGAATAATCATGATATTTTTACAACACAAATCTCTTTTTTTTTAAAAAAAAAAAAGCTTTAATATAAAGCTTTCATCCACTTACTTGCCAGCCTGTAACTGTTTATTCAAAGTTAAAATTTGATATTCCATGCTAAGATGGTGGGTAAGCAATTTGGGATATTTTTTTTATGCAATTCTGAAAAAAATACACCTCTACAGAGGTTACCCAATTTTAACCTATGATCAGTTCCCAGCCAACTTTACTTAACATTCAAGCACTTTGAGTTAGGTATAGCAACTTAACACGGATCAAAAGCTGATGGAACTTATTAGCTAAACCATTCTATACTCCTACACAACACAAGCCATGTAACTGTTCAGGGCAGTGCTCCCATACTAACTCCACTCATCTATCCTTGACCAAAGCTATCTTCCATATGCGCACAGATTTAAAATTGAAAAATTCTGAGATGAAAGATACATTGTTTCATTGCTTCTTTGTTCATGCTGTTAGGTATACGAGATATTTAAACTTTAACTCTAATTTGGGATGAAATTCCTGACTTTCACTATTCACATACATTTTGACAATAAGCCAACCTTTAGTAAACAATATTCTTTCCTCCTTTCACTGTATTCAAGTTACTGTCTTTGTGAGTTGCTTCAGTCTCAACACAAAAAACAATTAACTTGTAAAACTTCACCAAGAACAAAACCAAAACACCATGCTCCCCTTCACCACTAACAACCAAAGTAATTTTATTCTGAATGCTTCATGCTTTCCCATTCCTCTTCCCCTCAACTGATAATCGCATTTTTCCTGATATAACCAGTGACCTTTTTATTCCATTGTTTAAACGTTTAAGAATTACATGAGCCTTTATACCACATCAAAGCATGTGCATCATAGATCCAGATTTATTAAATGCATGCTACCAGAATCTTAACAATCCCATCATTTCTTAGAAGTTAGAAACTTTTTAGTATCTCAGCACCACCTGAACATAAAGATCAATGCTTTCTTAAGCAAATACACAGAAACTCAGCTTCTTTTGAGCATTTACAACCACCTTGTGTCTATATTAAAACACATAACTGAGAATAATACCAGGAAAAAAAAAGATCAAAATTATTATTGTGTACTCTTGTGTAATGATAAAGGAAATCAGAAAAAATAAGAGGTTGGGAAAAAAATAATCAGGCTAATTCCACAGAGTATTCAGCCATATCAACCAACAAGGAGACAATATTCGGCTTAACAACAAGCTAAGGATTAAAATCAAGATTACTTTGAATTTTACAATTTAGATCAAGACCTAAACTTCTATAACGCGGCACAACGCTTATAAAATTAACACTGACACAGTGTTCCATACATCAAGCTTGAAGAGGTTCAAAACACTGAATGATAAACCTGAGAAATCAAGAAACTTCCTTTGAAAACCTTTAAGCAATTTTTGACAGCAGCAACCCTTCCTGCAAATAAGGGCAGCATATATTTCACTTGTCAAAGGACATCATGGATGCAAGTTTATATCACCTTAAGGGGAGACAGGCATTTGGAACAGAGATCCATTCTGGTTTATCAAACAAACATCAAATTCATGCAATGCCCTGAACTGAAAATGTTCATACATTTTGCCCTGTTCTTAACTTTTCCATGTGGGCCTGCCTGTGGCCACCAGTGGTGACAGAATACTGCTCTAGACATTAATTGCCCTGCAACAGTACATTCATTCTTATCTCTAGTTTATTGAGCTAGTTCAACTGAGTAACTACTCAAAGTTGGGAATCAAATTTGGATCTTAAGAAACAGGAAAACTCACTATTACTTATCTAGAGACACAGACAAATGCCTACTAGTTCTAAGGTACTGAAGAACAAGGGGACCAAAACCAATTAGTTCGGTTCCCGCTACCAAATGATTTATTACAAGATAAATACTAAATTCAAAACTTAATTTTATAAGTTTGCAGTAAAAGCACCTCATCTAGGTCATAACAGTTTCAATTAAATGATTAACTAGTCCCATATACGCATTCAGACACTTCTAATCAACACCATTAGTAAATACATGATTTTGTTTCAGGCACTGTCTTGCACATGCAGACTTTCTTCTCCACCTTTTGACTACTACACCCATTTCTTACTCATGTTTCAGAATAACATTTTAACGTCTTTGAACAGAACTAATATGCTATTGAAAACTCTGACATACTTTGGGTACTATAGGAAAAAAATTCCATTTTTCAAAGACTATGGCTTCTTTTAGAATCTTGATTATTTTATCCCATAGCAGGGTTCAGTGTCATCAAAACAGCATCAAGTTTTCCACAGTGTTAAAAACGAGGGGAAAAAAAAAACCAACATAACCTTTTAAGGACAGTTAAGAGAGCACTATTATTCTGCCTCCACAAAGCTTTTAACATTAAAATGATGGTTTGCTTTTCTTACACCAGTGACAGTTTTAACATGTATAAAATTTCAGGTTCAGTTTTATATGTTGTCAGAAGATGACTATTTTTATGCTAAAGAGGTAAAATCTGACATTTCCTACTAGAGAAGATTAGCATTTTCTTTTGTTCTGGCTCACCACTGAAAAGCTCTCTTTGTTTATGACTATTTTCAGTATTGCACAGACAGTATAGCCATTCCTATGGCATCCTTGCGTTTTGTCATTAGAAGTACAGGGAGAACAGCCTGACATCAAGGCCTGCTGCGAGAGCAACTCATGAAGGTCCCACATACACCTAGGTCAGTCTGTGGACAGATTCCAAAAAATCAGACGGGGCGGAAGGGAATAATACATTTGCGGTTAACCCAGCCTATTTCCCAGACCGAACACTAAAGGGCGTCTAATTTAAAGCCACAGCGACAGATACACTAACAGTAACCTCTTGCACCAGCAGAGCCATTAGAGCACACCTCTGCCTACGCTGTAACAAGAACTTCACAGCGAATCCAACACACCAACCCGGTACCACTCAGGAGAGCTGGTATCTTCATCAATATAAAGAAATCACTGCTTTAAACCAGGAAACAATTCATTTTTTGTAGCCACATTTAGAATTTCCCTCCTGCACACCAATGGTCCCTGTCTCCGGTCACTTATGCGTTAATTGCAGAAATTATAATGAGATTGAAAGGTTTTGCTGCAAGATGATTGTATTGCAAACTCTCCATTATGTCAAAACCTCAGGTGCAGCAATATTCAAGCTCAAAACGTCTCATACTTTTGGCACAGTCCCTGCTTTTACTTGGCTCATGAGAACCAAGACCCAGTAACTGGGTAAACACAACAGAAACGGAGGTAAATTAAACCATTGTACTAGAAGAGACCAAAACGGCCCAATTTCCTCCCTGGCAGCCAAATGCAAGTGACGCTGGCAGTGGAAAGGTAGATCAAGTTGGCAAGTTTTGCCAGAACTGACTCAGGACAGCGATCCTACTCCGCTGTTTAAGAAAAGTCAGAAATGTCTGCTGAACATATGTGTGTTTTCCATACCTTCCTGAGGCACAGCCTGAATTAAGCACTAGATAGGAACACTTAATAGGGGCTGTTTCAGATTAAAAAAATTACAGGTTTCTGGCTGTACGATTCTTTTTTATTTACAATTGCAATTTCTAGAATTTCTCTAGTTTAAATCAAATACTTATTAAATAAGTAGTTATCAACTTTATGTCAGTATCACTTAGCCTCACTCATCATTTTCCTTTTCCTGCACTGGGGAGAAAAAAAAAAAAAAAAATAGTGGGCATCCATTCATATATATATGAATGTCACATACATACCACAAACACTCAAAGAAGAAAAGGTGCTCAGCTTCCCAATTTCAAAAACATTTTATACTACCTTCAGTCAGCTAAGTGAGCAAAAATTAGTCACGTACGTATTTGCTAATAAAAGACTGCACAACCTTTCTTCCTCAAAGTAAAGGTATGTCATTCCATTTATTTAATAAAAATTATTTGAATCATTTGCATAAATAAATCAATACTGTACATTATGTTAGCTAAATTCACAAATGTACCTTATAGGTAACAGCACTACTGCCATGCAGCTATACTACCACTTGTTAGTGGCTCCATTCCATTTCTTTTTCTCACTTGAAAAATTAGGAATATCAATTTCAGAAACAGAGACTGGTATGTGATAGTGCTGGGAACCACTGACCTCAAACATAGTTTTTAATTTTTTTTAATTATTATTAAATACTTTCCAAAAGTGAAAAAAAGAGGAATTTCTCCAATATTCTTCAGTTTGTTTTGGCACAGAGATTTTCTTTGAAATATCTGATACTGGATTTCGGCTCACCATACTTAACTTAGGAGAGTTTTGACCACCACAGGACACAGACATGACTTTTTTTTTTTACCCCTGCTTTCAAAACCAAACCAACAATTAAAGTATTTAAGCCAAACAAGTGACAGTAAAATTATTCTCCAACTTTACAAGTCAGATCTAAAAGAATGTTTTTCCTACAGTGCGTGGGACCACTCCTTTGTCAGTGTACTGAAAAGTGATTGGTAAAAAACACCAGCAAGCTTTTTAAAAGTTACACTACTACCATAATAGTATAACTTATTTCTCTATACTACTCGTAAGCATTGTACAGTTACAGAAGACACTAAAGCTTGAAATGAAGAGAAAAATCACAACAATCATTCTCCTAGCTATTGCTATCCTCTTCTTACACATACTAAGAACATTAAATTCTTACAGACAGGGTAAATAAAACTCAAAAGATCAGTTCAGGGTCAAAGGAAAAATTCAGGGACAAACAAAGAACTGGCATTCCAGGCATGAGCTTAGAGTACTAGACGTTACCACTCTGTACTGGATACCTTGAAAACTTTATTTCTCTTCCTCCACAAGCACTTTGCTTTTTACTAGGATCTGTGAACACTTCCTAATTACAACTGGGGGGGAAATAAATCGCCCCATGCTGATTGTTTCTGATACTGGATACAATTTACAGCAGCAGACTAAGTTGAACTGTTGTGCACACAAAAATTTAACACAGATTTTTCGTGCAACACTCTAATCAACCCAACCATTTTTTGAAGGTTTCCTGATGAAACAGGGAGCAAAGTTTATAATAGGTTGCATAAATTCAGTAGTATAGTACTCGGAGTTCATAGAGCATAGGCATAAAATACCAGCTTTATTAAAAAAAATTAGGAGAAATCAGTGATTTCTAGAGTCCTTTCCCATCAAATCATGGCATAAAATCATCCTATGTGAACAGAGGAAAAAAAAAAGAAACAGAACGTTAATTGTTCTTATTTAACAAGTCAATTAAGATTATCCAAACAACATGTGAGTTGACACTATAAACTATTGAAGCTGAAATACCAGAAGCAGAGTGCAGTATAAATCTGAGGCGTGACTGTCTCTATGGAATGTTATATCAAGTTACGATAAGGAAGTGCTAGACTACAGCTGTCAAACTGTTTTTCTACGCACCAATATGTTAATGGCCTTACATGAATATGAACCATTGCAACTGTGAGAAAATGTAAAGATTCAAGTATCAACTTTTTAGGATTTCTAGTAATTAAAAAGTAATGCTATAGCAGAAACAAGACTTTCATCATCAGATACGCAATCATACTTTAATAAATGCAAATCTGAACTTGTTTTTCAACAAGCAAATAAAATAATGGTGTTCTCTGTGACTATTACTAATATAAAAGTTATATATCCATGATTTCCTTCAGGATGTCGCTGCTGGACAGTGGCAAATTCCACTAACCCCTTCCAGGTCTCTGCTTGATAATGTGGGGAGTGTGAATGCACTACAAACTACTACAGTTTTTTTCAGAGGCAGTTCTGGAACCTAACAGCCCACATGTCAACCTTTCTTTCAGAAAAGCAAAACAGACAGAAACGGACAAGAGTTTTACAGGTGCAAATTTTTTTTTCCTTCTATTTCCTTCTCCCCAGAAGAGGATGGAAACTCAGAACCTGTTTAGAGACAGGCAAGAGAGATTCTGGTGGTGTCAACTGAAGCATGTCAGATATTCGGAGGAAGACAAAAGGTCAGGGAACACTAAGGAGGAAGCGAGTTCTTTCAGAGGACAACAGAGGGAGCATGGAACATTAAAAACAAAAAAAGGTAGAAAAATGGAAACCGTGGTCCAGGATGGTCTGTGTATATACACACAATTTATTTTTCGGTAAGAGACTTAACATCCATTAAGCTGGAAAACAGTAACTAAAATTACATTAATATTAAACACTGTTTTCCTCTCTGCTACAGGAGAAGTAGTAGAGGCATAGATACCTTTTCGTTCCCAGTATTTAAAAATAACTCTCATCAGTAGCAAGAGATAATAAAATATAAAAACAAAACAGCAACACGTCCTGGTCTCCAATTTAATTGATTTTTTTTAATTTGGATTTAAAAATTACTGACACAAAATGGAAAAACACTGTCTGAAAGCATCATCTTAAAGGAGCCCCTGATCCTTGCTTTCAGAGATTTTAGAACCCCTCTGATAGAAAGAATGTAGTAACTACTTCTGAAGGAAAAAGTGGAGTCAAGAAACAAAGCATCTATGTCAGTTAAAAAAGGATGCTTTACAAAGTTATTAAAGCCATTGTGCTATTTTGGGTTGGCTTTTTTTTTTTTAAGACAGAAGAAAAATTAATATGCACTCTGGAATGGAAGGACTTTAAACAGCTGATAAATTCAAGAAAGATAAATCTTTACTTGACTCAAAGAAATTTGGGTGAACTTCTGGTTATAATAGCACTTCTTGACTAAAGAGTTTTGTTTGTTTGTTTTTTCTTAAAGACACTTTAGGAAAATGCATCACTATTTCAGTATTATCATTCCATGACTGAATTTGAAAAGTCATGCACGGTACTATTTCGATTATGTTTCTCAGCAGATATTAATTCAGTACCAAAAAGGACCATGCCCCCGTTATGCAACGAACCCTGCTCTCAGAATTCAGGAGTTAATACAGCCTGACTGAAGCCTGAGTACAGGAGAATGAGTACCTATCAAGCAGCACCCCGTATTATCTGACAGTGCAATGGCATGACCCACACAGCCCTCTCCTATTTCTTGCTGACATGTTTCAGAGATCTAGCCAAACACAGCACTTTTTTTTGGCGTTGATTTTTTCTGAGAGTAATGTATATTATGAAGACCAAAGAGATAGCAATAAGGCATGTGCTTGCTTTACAGAAATGAAGTTAGACAAATTCCCAGTGCTAAGCCGCAATCTCAGCTGAAAGAACACATTTCATAGCGATTTAAGATGTAACTGTATACTGATACCACAGTGGAGACTGTCAGGGACTGAAATGAAAGATTTAGGAATTTTTTCAGGATTAAAAAGACAAAATTATACACTGCACAGAAAAGGAAGGATGCTGCAAAGAACTAGGAGAGTTAAGAAGGAACCGAGATATCTTCAAAGTATTGTCAGAAGAGGCAAGACACTGGAGGGTACAGCAAAGCAAGACACAGTAAGTGAAAAGGGGAAATTTGCCTGGGCTTTAGGAGTAAGCTTAACGAAGAAGGCATTTCAGAGATAGGGAAGCAAAGGAGCCACGTTAATAATATCACTAAAGTTTTAAGAGCCAGAATGATGTTAGGCTTACAAACCCAACATTAAGTAAATGATAAAATGTAAAGATCCTGAACATATCTGGAAGTAACTTTCATAGGGATTCTCTGACAATGAAAAAGACAGAAAGGGTCAAAGATGAGTATGAGACTACAGAGTAACAGAAATATCACATCAAGGAAAAATAACTGCAAGTTTCCTTAAAATAAATGCTTCATACAGGAAAAGATAGTTGCATCTTATCTAGGGAACCAAGAGGTATTTCCTAATCAGTAAGAAACATGGGCAACCCAGCCTCACATCTAGGTGCAGTGGCAAAGACAGACTTTTCCAAGCCTTCTGACACTTCCTTTCTACCTTACCAGTCCCGATTTTAAACGTCACCTCTTTATTTATCAGACTCCCATCCCACCAGAAATCATAGATATATTAGGGGGCAGGATTAATACTTCAGGGTATTCAAGACCTTTGAAATGTAATGAAGACACATCTTGTCTGAAATCTTTTTGGTAGAAAATTCAGAAGTGCTGTTTAAAGCAGAATTTGACTCTGACAAGTAGAGTTCTTTCAAAGCAACACTTTTGCATTTCAACTGGCTTTTTACTATGGCTTTGATTTCTGCGACACTTAGAACACTTCATATCTTCGTATCTTTTAAAACATCAAACCCTAAAGACTTTTGACCAGATTTTAATCCTTTGACTGGTTATAAGGTGCAAAGTCATTGCTCTATGTTACAAATTAACAACATTTAAACCTCGTTTGGCTTACTTGGAAAGATGAGTTTCACCAAACACACTTGGAAACCCTGGAGGTAACTCCTAAATGAGTCACAAAAATGTTATTTAGCTATGTTTAGTAAGCTACTCCATTTTGATTATTTTCCACTGCAGCTCTTTCAGAAATGTCTTTCCACAGGTTAATGAACTGTATACAGATGAATGCAATGTGAACAAAACTAGAACAAACACACACCACATAAACCTGAGACAATTTTTATATATTTCATTATTATTAAATTTTTCATTCTACCACAGCACAGAGCCACTGCTAAGTCTAAGATACTTAAGTTACTGCCCCCAAAAGCATAGGTTCAGTCACTCCTTCTGATCTGCCACTGCAATCAGCCAAGATCACTTGTTTTTCTATTTTCATAAGCCTAATTAAAAGTCACACTATTACCCTGCACAACCGAATACATTAAACATTGGTAAGGAAACTTTAATGAGAGCAACAGCCCACTGAAGGCCTCTCATGACAGGTAAGTCAGATTCACCAGGCAATTTCTACACTCCTCTGTAAGGAAAATGGCACCTACAACTGTAGTCTGGGACAACATCATCAAAACCAGCTTGAGTGAGGTCCAGACACGGCTCTTTCTCATGCTGACAGTATCTGGTCACTGCTGTCCTCTCCCAAACCCCATGGGCAATTCTACTCTCAGTCTCACTGTGGTCTAGATTTAAAAAAAACCTCTTATCAAATGAATATTATCCTCAGGAATAGCACACAGCCAACTTCTCCGAAAGTACACGTATATCACTTAAATAAGTACCCTTGCTGAAGCCAGGAACCTCTTGTTTACAGCTAGGCCAGTAACTTTGAGAGAAATATTAGCCAAGCAATATAACTACAATAGCCAAACATCACACAAATGTAGATCTAGGGGAAAATCTTCATTAAAGTAACATGGACGAAGTGGAAAATGCTATCACTGGCACCAGCTTTAATGTTTACACAGCCTCAGGTATAAGCTATTGTAAAATTAAGTATAAAAAGGGTGGGAGAGAAGCATGTCACCGCTATGGTAATAACACTAGCAAGTTAAACAATGTACTGGATTTACATGTTTCACACCTGCTGTCACTGCCTTTTCTATAACCTGTTCTCCCTGTACTCAACCGCTCGCTCCCTTCTCACACGCCTGCATTCTGCCTGAGAGGATAACACAACTGCTGCAGAAAAGAGGAAAGTTACAATTCCCACTCACACAGAAACCCTTCTACTTTCTGTTTCAATACCACACTTACCCTCTTATTTCCAAGACTTTTAATATACTCTTACTACCAAGGCTTTATTCCATATCTCAAGGACCATACGAGCATGGTAAATATTTAAGTAATTAATCCACACACTTGCACAGCTGGATTGCTGCTGTTTTTTGAAAGTTAACTTTGGGTTTGCAACACACTACATGGCAGCACACCACTGATGTTCTTGTCACTCTCTTCATTTCCCAGTTTTACACTACCCCTCCTATCCAGGATGAACTTTTGCTATACACCTCACATAACATATTCAAATCCCCTTTAAATACACACACCTATATATACTTTTACACAGTCTTTGTCAATGAACGACTCCTCAAATAACTCATAGACATCCCACATTTCAACTATTATCTCTTGCCTTATATCTGTCCTTTAGACAGAGGCACATTTTAAAGCACAGAAAATGTTGCATGTGTTCCTAATACTTTTCTAGGTACATACGGTATTTAAGACAACTCCAATAACGCATAACATATTTGGATGTACAATGAAGACTTGATTTCCTCCTATATGTAAAGAAGATGATGACAATGCACAGATATTACTGCGGTTTAGCAATGAAAAACAAAGAAAAAACGAATAATTTTGACCGCCTCTCAGTTTCCACCAGAAACCCAACCTTAATTTTACATTCACTGCATTGTATTTTAAGAAGATCCATCTGCTCTGTCTGTAGTACACATTAATATTCAGAAGACATCTGCAGTGTGCAAACCAAGCTTTTAATTGGAATCATGTCACAGCTACCATCACACAACACTGAATGTAAATGTTGGCTATCCGCACTTGGCAGCTGCTTGGCAGGCTTATTATAAAGTCCTAGTGAGACTGATAGTGTCTTTAAATAACGCTGTATCAAGGCATAAAAGGTATCTTGAAAAATCAAATATTTACTATCATGAAACAGTTTTACAATGCCATCCATACCTAATATAGTTTACTAGCACCTTAAACTACTTATAAGCAAAATATTGTTTATATTCAGCCATAATTTTCAGAGCCAACAAATTGATACAACTAAACACTCCCATCTTTCATTATGACAGATATGTAAGCAAAACTAACTTGTACACAAAAGAGGACAAAGAAAACTGAACTTCAGTGCAACTGAAATTGTGTAGTGAAGCTCAAAGCACTTATAAAAAAATCTAAAACTTGAGCATTGCTAAGCATGTAAGAGCACTTGAATAAAAGAATTCCGTTAACAGGGGTGCTCAGTGATATAAGACACTTTCCTACAATGTCAGACTAATTATTCTGGACCGAACAATATAGTTGCCCTTTTTTAAGAAAAAAACAACACTAAGTTAATAGCATCATTATTTGCTTCAAATCCCTGCCAAACCATGGTAACATAAAATTACATTTGCCCAATCATCTACGTATTTTCAGCTTGTACTCCTCCACAAGTTTCTGACAAATGGGGCAGTGATCAGCAACTTACACAGAGAAAAGTGTGTGTGTGTAGGCACATGAAAACTACAGTTACCTGTCCAATACAAGCAACTAGTTGTTATAGCATCAAACTGATCTTACACATGTTGCAAGTTATCTAAATCTTATCAATAGGTAAAAGGGATGCAGAAACTCTTAGAACAGCAAGACTTGCTTTTCATGAAACACACATTTTCTTGGGGAATTTGTCTTCCACTATCTTTGCCACAGTATCATAACACTTTCTCAAAAATCTAATGAAACTTCAAGACCATAAGCTTGTTAAGATATAGATATGTTGCCACAAAAATAATTACACAAGAGGAAACATAAGAACAGAAAGTAATCGTGATCCAACTGTTTTGACTCTAGTGCCCTTCTCTGATAGACTAATTGGCTTAACGGATACTGCTTAGCTTCGGTACAGCTTCCAACACAAATAAGTGAATTACACAGAAGGGGAAGACGCAATTGTTTGTGCTTGGGGCATACTTAAATGGTCAGTCTCAAGCCTGTACTTGCACATCCACCACCATTTTAGAACACTTTATGGTGGAAGGGCAACAAAGAAAAAAAACAAATCAGAGGACAGAGCAAGGTTTCAGTCCCAAATCTGAGCACACAACAAGCCAATTGATGACCACTGATTGTAGCAGCACTTCCAATCTGTTTCAATGCAAAGGAAAAAAGGGTTGGTCTTAGCTTTTCATCAGTGACATACAGCTGGCCTGCTCAAGTTTGCACTAGAACAGAACAGAAGAATTAACGTGGGCAGTTACAGATGACATGCAGTATAAGAAGCTTTTCCTTTGCCTCTTAGCTATTTACAGTCTCGGATAGAACAGATTGGAGTCACTCTCACAGTCAGGTACTGTATCTCATGTGACAGACAGTAAGAAACAACTATAACTGAACCAGTTCTACAAAAGAGAGCAATTTAGAAGAAAAATATGGAAGAAGAGAAGATCTGAAGCTCAGCAGAAACAACCAGTGTCACTGGTAGAGCATGGTGTTTTATATACCCAGCATGGATGTTACACAGCTATACTTGCCAGATCAACCTGAGCTCAGGATTGTGTAGAGGTATTGTACATAGGTAGGATTTAAGAATAGCATCCTACAGCTAAAACAGGAAGCATGTAAAAAGCCCACAGTTCTTTGGCTGGGTCGCTTCTAATGTCATTACCAATTCCTACTGTCATTACTGATTTGGATGATGAAACATAGCATGTTTTTACATAAGACAAAGCTGGAATCGGTTGTGCTGTCATCTGATTTGATCTGTATAAAAGAGCAAGAGGAATTTCAATTAGAAACACCAGCACCAAGCGTCACTTCAAGCTGATTCAGAGCCTAATCTCACACATCCACACTTAAATCGGGGCATAAGTACACTTGTATATGCCAGGCAAGGCACCCCAGGTTAATGGTATCCTGGGATGCCTTCGGAGCAGTGTCGTCAGCAGGTCAAGGGAGGTGGTCCTTCCCTTCTACCTCAGCCTTTGTAAGGCCACACCTGGAGCAGTACTGTGTCCAGTCCCAGGCCACAACAAGAGCCAATGGGCACAAACTGAAACACCGGAGAGTACTTTGCTTCCACTTTCAGTTCCAATGGCAAGAAGGCAAATAGAAGTAAACTTCACTTGCAGGGAGCTGCATTAAGGGACCCTCTAGTTTCAGACATCCCTTTTCCAGATAGATAACTATAAATTTTGACAGAGCTAACGTATACGTTTTGGGCTGTTGGGGTTTAGTTTGTCTGGCTGGTTTTTTAATGGGAGAAGGGAGAAAGGGAGGAAGAGAAGAGGCCTGGGCTTCTACAATTTCTTAGCAGGAACACATTCTCCATACTTGCAAACTGAGTACTTCCTTGGGCATTTTAAAAAATTTTCAGTGATGACCCCTACTGCTACATACTAAACAAGTTCTTATTCTATTAATGCCACACAAAAGCCAACAAGCATCCACATCCTGGACAAACCTCAACATACATATCAGCTCTCTCAGCCAGTGTCACAAAAGGCATCTATTATCAGTTGATCATCTACAATAACTTCTGCATTCTTCCCCACGTCACTGTTTTCTAGGATTTAGCACTCTATCCTATATACGTAATCACCACTGAAGACTCATTCTTGCCTGAACAGTTCGTGAATCAACCTTTCTCAAACCAGTTTTTCTCAAAAGATCAATAATTTAAAGAATTGGCTCAATTCTTCTTGAAGTCTGATTTTGACAGTTTCTTTAATTAGGTGCTTAAAAAAGACTGATGATATGTTGTTGATTTGTGAAATAAAAAAAGTGTATTCAAAGAACTAGTGTCCCCATATGTGATACATTTAAAAAAATACATTTGGAGAAAAAATTGTATCATGCATCGTATCACATTTTTTAACAACCAAAGCCAGAAAACCTTGCTCACTTGTTTATAAACAGTTCTAGATATACCTGCAACTGAATTTATTGGTTTCCCAGTTAAAAAAGGGGGGGGGCAAAACAAAAACAAACACACACAAAAAAAAACCACACCAGGTTTTCTACCTTGCTTCCCCTCATCTCTAGGGTGCAAGATCCTCTGTATGAGCACAACTGACTCCACAACTCATGTTAATTTTCTTGCCTGATGCTTTACCACAGAGACAGTAAAACGTGAATCACACCCAGCCCTTCCACACCACCGCAGCAGGTAGCACAGCCTCAGCTCTGAGGGAGGATGACAGCCAGCAGACTGAGGGGTGGCACAAAGTGATGAGAGAGAAGGTACAGAAAAGTACTATGGATTCTGCAGAAGTATTAGCAACATCTCTGGCAATTCTGTGATTCTACGCGTATACAACATGAAGTACTACTACATTACCAGTACAATTATACTCATCAATAATCCATAAGTGGATCTTGTTCCATTCAGATACAGTTTGTTTACTAAAAGAATCTGTTACCAAAGTATAAATAAATCTGACTAGTTTCCAAATACGTATGTTTTAAAATTTAGAAAAGTTAAAACTTCTTATCTGGGCAATCTTCAGGTTGTGATACACAACAAAATTATGAGCAAAAAAAACTTCTGTACCACATCTCAGAATAATGTATTTTATAGCTTTTCTTCCTTCAGATTTACACTTCTAATAATATTAAGTCAGCATTCAGCAAAGCTTACTTAAAACATATAGCTGTAAAAAGAACAATCTCCACGTAAAAAAGTATTTTGACAGACAACCACACATACACATTTCCAGTAACGGCATCCTGTGCACTTTCACAGGAAGAAGATTTAGGGGAAAGAGGAAGGGTGAAGACAGACAGATTTCATCCTGTTTCCTAAGAAGGGATAATAGTAAAAAAAAAAAAAAAAAAAGTGTGTTCTCCCCAAACCAGGGAAAATCCTCTTTTATGCTCATGAATGTTTGAAGTCCCTGCAAGAGGGCACAAGTTAGCATTCATCCTACCATAAATATGCCAATAACATTAAAAAGAAATTCCCTGACCAAAGTGAGGTGCAGCAGGCAGCAAGTGCTACATGGTTCAGCTTCCAGATGAACTGATTTTTAGTAGCAGAACTTCTAATATAAAGCTCCCTACAGTCCGTTACACACTACTTCAAAACAAACGGTACACATTGCAAATCTTTTAACCGGGAAAAGTTAAGTGTTTGCATGTGAAAGCTATGAAAAGTTGAAAAGAAAACCACTGGCAAAACCAATACACATCATACAAAGTTACATTATTTGACAGTATTATGAAAAAAAAGACACAAGGCACAACACAATTATTAAACATTTTCAGCAGCAAGAAATTAAAATTACTTCACAAGGATCTAAGAGATGCTCATAGAGAACACAAGAGAAACTGAAGCCCAGTTTATGGCTGTTTATCATAAAGTTACACAATCTCAAGATTACAATTAAAATCATTATACAAATTACATCCAGTGATGTTTAATTTCTATATGCTTGAGAAACTGGAGTATTTAAAGTAACATCACCACTCTGGATAGTATTAAGTTTTAGCATTTTAGAACAAGAATACTTGTGGAATCTTCCGCCAACCTTCTCCAAAGATGTCAGAAACAGAAGATGACTGTTAATCTATTTTAATGAGCCATCTTTCCTGAATTATCCATAAGAACACTGTGCGTCTTACAAATACTTATGAATTTTAATCAGAAGCATTGATAATATTAAATGTTTAAAAACCTAACTGTTTCAGAACAATTACTTTCAAAAAAAAGAGGAAACTCCACCATCTTTGAATTTTCATTCCAGGGCTGTCCATGAGACATCTTTCATGGAGAGGTACTCCCCATATGCATGACAACCTGAGACAGACCAGTTCCTTACACTATAGCATGTCCTTGAGGAAGCAATTCTTCCTCAATGATCAGGATTAGCACAAGTGTTGCCACAGAAATGGCAGCGGTTACTGGAGCCCCAAGAGGAAAAAAAAAACCAAAAAACCAAATACAAATATTTGTATTTTTCTTTTCTTAAAATCTCTTCTATGGAATACAGTTTTCTCAATAGGAAGCAGAAAACAATATGCTATCCCAAGGGAGGAAGAACCAAAATGGAAATGGAGGGCCACTGTGACATCCTGCTTTATAACAGCCTGTCAATATACAATCACCCAGAACAAGGAACTTGGCACTACAATTTATTCAAAAATACACAGGGAAACTACGGAGTAGTTTCTCAACCCTCATCTAAAAACCACACAGTTCACTCCCCACACAAACTCCATATATGTTTTTCGAATGCTCTGCAACAAGAGAAGCAGTACTTTAAGCTTTGCAATCTTTCACTGCATACCACTCAGATTCAGAGGACAGAAACAGGTTACCGATGGAAGAACATCTTTTCACCAAAATCACCACTTCCATCTCCAACTGGCAACCCTAATCCTTGTTCACACAACAGTTTGGAGAAAGATTTTGTGACATTTGCTGGTAAGGCCCCTGATCATCTTGGTTTGGACTTCATCAAAACCCAAAAAGGACTGCAGGGTTCCAGAATTTTGTAAGATGACCTCAGAACGAAACCTGACATCATGCCAGTCAGAAATTGAGTTCCTGCAGGCTGTAGACTGTTTCTGAGGAGAAGCAAAGCTGTTCTTCAAGCCACCCTCAGAAAGTTAACAGGAAATAGGAGGGAACAGAGCGTGGCTTAAAATTTGTTAGAAAAATAAAAACCAGGTTTGTTTGGGTTTGTTGTTGTTTTTAAATTATCATAAAAGCAGTGCTACAGAAGGGATACCTGCAGTCCCTCCCAAATGCCTTGAAGGCAGGCTGTTCCTAGAGATGTCTTCTCCCCTAAATGGAATTTCCAAGTCAGAGCAGAATTGCCACTGCTCATCGTCTGCAATTTCTACATAGAAAAGAAATGCCCCAGTATGGAAAGGGCTAGTAGCAAAACTGCTACTAATAAAATGCTGGGCTTTATTATACACAACTTATTGTATATTTATGAAACAGAGGCCAAATCCTACCAGTACAATAACTGTAAGACAGGTTTGCTTTCTTCTAAGTCTCATCTCTCTTCTAGGTATCCTATCCATTAAAGCACACAAGAGAACACTGCCACAATCACCACAATTTTCACAACCTCACAGACAAAACACAAATGACCACAAAGCAGTCGCTTCTTCCGTGTAACAGATTTCTGGAGTTTCCTCCTGATAGTCCCTTTTTCAGATCTGTACTTTCAAAAGAAAAGGGTCCTTTTGCATTAGAGGATCTCATAAGCACATGCCCTTTAGCAGAGTTAGTATCTTGGTGCAAGTCTTTTACATATCAGTGTTTTGTCCACACTCAGATTTCTAAAATTCCCACTAGGAACTTTTCTAACCAATGTCCTTACGATTTATGATTTACCTTGTCTGTTTCGTATTACAGTGATGCATAAAGATAGTAAAAATGCAGAGTGCAGAAGAGTACACAACATTTGTCATGCAATTAATGGCACCTCAGGAAAAAAAAAATCTAAACCTCTGTGAATCAAAGAGTCTTGAAGTATCAAAAAAACAGCAAACAATTGTTACATACCAAAGAAGCACTGATGCAAAGCCAGACATGGATCACAAAGACGCAAGTGCAGTAGTATATCTAAAGGAATCTAAAGGACTGTTACAGAGACAAGAACAATATCCCTCTAAAAGAGGAACAAGTACGTTTGTTAGAGTTATGTTTGTCATCATCTCGCTCTTCTTTCACAAAAAAATATGAATGATCATTCATGAAGTTGAAAATGTTACTAAAGCCAGTGAGAAACATTCATAGCTCATCTTGGCTACACTTCGAGTTTTCATTTGAATAATGAGCAACTGCTCTTTGTTAAACATTAATGCTTTTTAATGACTGACTGGTGAATAATTTGAAGTGAGCTTGTTCTCTGTTGTCTCCTCCTCTTCCCTGAGATCTCCATTGTTCTATTTTAGATAATAGGGTACAACTAAACTTCCGTATTAGCAAAAGGGGAAGATGGTACTCTGTAACACTGAGAGAGTTGTCTCAGCACTCTAATAACAGTTTATTAAATGAAAAAATAGCAGTTTAAAAAAAACTAATATTCAGTACAACATCTAGTACTGCAATACAATAATTTCCTCTAGCTTAATTTTAGAACCAGCTAGAAGAATCCAATTTTAGAAGTTTCATACAATTTTTCTTACAATAAACTTTTTCAATGTGGAAAAACAAGCTTTTGGGAATTCAGCAATAACTTACAAAGGCTAATTACCCCCTTCCTTTATAGTTAGTTACGCTCTTTTTAGAGGCTAGTTCACAGAGTAACACAGTTTCTATTTGCCCAAAGTAACAGCAGGATACTAAAAGAGCAGAAACTGAATCTGAATTTATCTATACAGTTATAGCTAGTACCAAAAGCTCTTTCAGGAAATATCAAGCTTAACAGTTACGTGGAAAGTTATCAGTATGCAACACATCACAACTATGAATTTAAAAGAAATTTTTAAAAGTACTGCTTGCTTCCTCACATTCTAGGATGTACAGGTTACTTAAGAAAAGCACAATGATTATGTCAAGCAACTGAGAGCAAACTGGAATAAAAAGGTATCTTTCTGGAGAGATTTTAAGGACTGTCTAATAGATGCTATAGGAATAACAACAGTGCTGATGACAGGACGTTACAAATAACGCTGTAAGTATACCATGTCAAAATTGCAAGAAACTTATCTTTTAAAATTAACATAGAAGTTCCTCCTTCCTGATGTAAATCAATATACATTTAGCAATATCCAGTGATGTTTGCAAATTCCAGTCAACTCATCTACAATTCTGTTTCTTAGCCAGCCAGCAGCTTTTATCCCTTCACTTCGTTTCTGTTATTTTACTATCTCAGGTAAGAATTATATATTACACCTGTATTTTAATTAAATTTTCATTTGTACTGAAGATTACTGATGAAACCTTCCTTCAGGCACCATTGAGATACAAAATGGTGACTTCCTTAGAGCTACATCATTTAGTTAAAAAAAGTCTTGGACTAATCTTGTAATATAGTAAGTACAATCTTAAGAACAAATGCTGAAAAGCATTATCTTTTGTGACAAGCAAATACAGAAAGAAAAAGACCTCCAGAAAAAAGCTTTAGCTATTTTGTCCAAAAAACTAAAGAGAAGTGAAATCAGTCTTCCCTAACACTTAATGCTCAAAGTTCCCCTGTGTGAACAAGATAAATATTGGGAGTGAAGTTCCATTAGCACTAACAGCAGCTACTCTAATCCTTCAGTTTTAAGTCAGTGAGAACTGTCTCTGCAAAAGCAAAGACATGTGCAAGTATAGCAGCTGCACAATGGTCGTCTTTCACTTGGTATTTTTTGTTATACATGTTCAAGATACTATGCTGCCAAGATCTATTAAAATCAGAAAATTAAATGTAGAAATATATTCCTCTTAGAACATTATCAACACGGATGCATCACTAATACTTTGCTTTATAATTGATTTCATGTTATTGATAGAGATAAAAGAATAAATAAAACTAAAGCTTCTTCTACACCTTCAGGTTGCTAGGCTTGCTTACACATAGGCTCTTTTTAAACATATTATAAAGAAAGTACGTGTATTTCTTTCTTTGTACAGTAAACTCAAAGGCTTAATACAGTTAGATCATAATCTAGAGCTTCTTCCTCCATCTAGAGGAAAAATCTAGAGACTACTTAAGTAGAGCGCAAAACACCTTTGTTATAAACACTATTAAGCTATTAAGCCACGAGTCAGTCAAATTTCAAAGAAAAAAAAAGCAGCACTAGTAATTAACAGATTATGAAAGTGCCCACTGTGCTACCTAGATTTTTAAATAGAGTAGCTATTCTTTGGATTGAATTTGCATCATATAATGCAATAATACTGTAAAAAAGATGTTCTGTAAAGAGAGGCTCTTTTAATGTTAAGGACAAAAAAAAACCCCAAAACTCAGAGTGAGGCGAGAGCTACTGTGCTTTATTCCCAGTAAACTAACAATTATGGAGGAAGACTGTCTCGCAGGAACACTTGCAATAACCCACGAATCTGAATTACATCTGAAAACTTGAACAGTATTCTTCAGAAGGACCACTATTCTCCTTATTCTATCCTTCAAAAGTCTTAACATCATCTGACTTCTATCGTTCAATAAATTTCCTTGAATTATTTCAGGAAAACAGCAAGGAGCTATGCCTGACCTGTAAATTGATTTAGGCAGAGCATAAATTCTTTGTGATTGATGTAACACAGTAATTCCTGAGGAATTCCACAGGATACATCAGTCAAGTACAGAATAAGAAAGCATAAGCAAATGATGCTTAAGAATAAGAACAGTAGTAAGTAATGTGAAACAGTTTTAATTTAATAGTAAGCACATCTGTTAATAATTAAAAAGATAAAGATTTCAAAGATGGACTGAACTCTTACTCGGTATCACATCCAAGCTCTAATGATGTAAAAGTGCGTTTCCCTGCTCCCTTCTGCACAACTTCTGCTCAGATATTCTATTGATGTTTTAAAGACATTTAGCAAATCCTTGAATTTTAATTGAGCAGCTCAGTGAAGAACTAAACGGGATCTTTTCACCTGTTCATCCAGATTCATATGCACCATTTTCCTTCATAACAATAGAGCACACTGAAGAGGATTATTTCAAAAGCAATATATTAAGAAGCGTTCTCTTTTGCTCAGGGAGCAGCTGGAAAGCGCACAATCTTTCCTTCAGTATCAAGGTGAAACCTTGGGAAGGAAAAACTCAATTTCCACTAAAATGCCTGTCGTTAGTTAAAGCATCTGAGTTGCTCAAGTTCGCATATAATCCCAAAAATATTTTAGTTCCACTGTTCGTTATATTTAATATCTCCAAGAATAAACACAGGTGGTTTTATTCTTATAACTGGTTTTGGGTTTGTTTTGTTTTTGGTTTTGTTTTGTTTTTTTTTTTTAATTCTAGAACTGATTACTATAACAAACAAGGAGACATACAATGGAAAGTTAATGGTGCAGCACCTTGTACCTTTGTGCAATTGCCTCAACTGATGGGGAAGGAAAGCTGCCTGCCTTCCTTCAGATGTGCCACTCACAACAGAAGGTTTCCCAAAGCCATTACTCAGTCTCAAACAGTGGACAGACCATTTCTGTGGCTTTAATTCCACACCCTTAACACACCCATTCAGAGCTTCCTTGTTAAAATTACAAGAGTTATGGTCAAGGACACATTTTAAGAATACATATCCATCCTTGGTTATGTCCTCGGCCTGATTTTTTAAGTTGTCACGTAACATCTTTTCCCAACTCCATCAACTTGTCAATTGTGCAGTTATACCAACCAAATAAAAGTTCTGAGGAAAGCTTCATACATATAAAATCTCTGCCACAGCCCACTGGTTAAATGTTTCTGGAGGTTCCCCCCGCCCACTGTCATCATTTTCTTTCCATACATTCCTTACACTCCACTATGCTCAACAGCCACATCCTGACGTCCTTTGATCGCATATACAAAAATGATTAAAGTCAGGGATGAAACTCCCAGGGGGTTCAGGGCATAAACATAAACCTAGAAGTAATTTCTTAAGTGTCACAAGAGAATAGAAGTCTTTTTTTGTGGTCTACTTAGTTTCAGTGACTTTTACCGTATTGATGGAGTGCCATTATGGCAGAAAAGGAACCACGAGTGTCACTATGTCTACATGAAGACATTTGCCACGTGGCTTACACCAAAGGCCAACAGCTTATTCTGATTTTAAGTTATTTCTCCCTTCTATTACCACATGCGCTCAAAGCATACAAAAAACCCCAAACAAACAGATAACTTATCCAGAGTGTTCTCTAGCTCATAGTATGCAGGTGCAGCCTAGTGAGATACACAAATTTAATATTGAGCCAGAAGTAGAAACATGAAGACAACCACATTATTTATGCAGACATCTTTCATATGCCCAACATACACAATCAGGTTACTTATTTACACTAGCTTTAAATTTTATTAATGTAATACTTCACAAAACTACCATTGCTGAATTTAATCTTTATATTTAAAAACAGCCATAGAAACATCTTTAAAACATGCATTTCACCTGTCTTTGAAATTCAAAGGTAAACATATGTTAACCTAGGAAGACAAAGCAAAATTAATTGTAGTCTTTCCTAAATCGTCCAAGATGAAAAAATGCAATCTTAGTAAACAGTACTAGGGCCTCCCCAATGAGATTATCTGTGATTCTTTCATTTTCTGTGTTTTCTGTATCTCTGAGTATCCTTTAAATGCTGAGCAGTCTATAAGCACACAGGATCTGGTCTTCCACAACAAGGTAAAGTATTGTCCTACCCATGAAATTCATCGAGGACAGAAATATCAGAACCTCTGACTTAACATTTTCTCTTTAATAAAGCCTTCTATGACAACAGCTACAATGGAAATCTAAAAAACACATAGCCATGGTTGACTGCCCCCCACAATGTTAAACAACGTAAGAAAGAGCACAGCACTCTTCCTCCCCCGGGTCTTTGAAACTGTACAGAGGGAATAGCACAGATTTTCAGATAAGAAGCAAGACAGCATTACTGACAGTGCCACTTGCCTAAAGGGCTCTGGCTACAACAAGTGACACTGACCGGCCTTGTTAATTTAATGTTCTCTCTGACTAAGATAGAAAGATGATGAGCAGAAACTTGAAGCAGAGGAACCACCCTTCTGCTTTGGATAGCCTCACCACATAAAGCTGTATTTGAAAAGTTGGTTGCCACCATCAAGTTTTTAGATTTTTATCTGAAAATATTAAACTTAAGAGGATCCTTTCAGCTGCAGTGACCAACGTGCACCAGGAAAACTTTACACTTACTTCCCTGGAGAAGATCTTTCAAACTCTAAAACAAGATAAACTGATCAAGAAATAGAAGAGTTGCTTTCAATGACATTAAAAGCTCTGGTGGAGTGGGGTCCTTTGTTCATGTTTTTTCTGTTTGGTTGGCTGGTTTTTTTAAACAAGGAAAACATTATCTACTGAGATATTGCACATTTTAAAAAATTACACCCAACTATTTACTGCAATTTTTCCAATCTAGAACTTTATTTTAAAATAATACATTTTACAAGAAACTGTAACTTATTTCGTATTTAGAGATGCCTGAAAATATTGCCAACTTGGGTTGCAGGACAAAATCACTTGTAATTACTGTCACAAATACGTGCTCACACTTGCGCATCCCCTTAACTATGATCCAGTCACTACCAGTGTCCACCTCTTTACCCTTCACCTTTCATCTTTTCTTCTTCATGCCCTAAATAGAACCTCTCTCTCATCAGAAAAAATAAACATTCAAATCTAGACAGTAATTGCAAACTGCTTTTTAATTCATTCTGCTTGTACATTTTATTCTTGTCCTCTCACATACTTGCATGTCCTGTTCAAGACCAGAGGCTGTGTTTTACTTTGTACAGTTCCCAGCCTAAAAAGGCTGTAAAAATAGCTGGTCTCTCAATGCTTCCTTAATAAAAATAATTATTTGTTCCACAGTTTAATTTCTTCTTCTCTCTTTAAAACTGTTAAACCAGAGCACAGATGTAAGAACACACTGTATCCTCAAGGTGACATATAGTAATTGGTCTAAAAGAGGATCCTCTGTCAATAAAAGTCAGAAACCTTTAATCACATTATAGGTCAAGGGCATGAGACCTCCAAAACGAGGACATTGAAAGTTTAGGGAAAGCATACGTTTTCTCACCTTTCCCTCTCCCCTTAAATTACCTTCTAATAATGGGAAAGTATTCAGCAATTTCAGGTCCAAAGTTCTGGGTGCACCAAGAAGTACCATTCACAAACATTTTCAGTAACTTTTTTGCATTGAAGCTGAATTACAGTACAAATTATAAACACTGCACGCTACATAAGACACACAGTACATTCTGACAGAATAAAAATTGAAGTATCCCAAGTGGCATTTCATTGTCCAGATCAGGTAAGTATCTTTTCTATACTGGAGAGCTACAGTACAAACAGGAGCACACAGGTGGCTTTGCATTTTTGCTATTTAGTAACATAGTAAAAAGTTATTTCAGTGCTTTATAATAAGCATTTTAAACACACAACAGTGGCAATAAACATCCCCAGCTTCAGTGAGAAAAATACTTGTCCACAATGATTTAAAGACAGAAATGTAAAGATAAGTACAGAAGAGGTTGCACAATAACACATGATCTTTGTATCACATGCTTGGCAGTATGCTCAATTCACTCCGATAACTCTGGTCAGACCTCAAGGCACAATTTTGGCCGTTATACGGCAGCTCTGTACATCTGTTTTCTGACACCCCACCCAGTGAATGAGCCTCTTACTGGAGCCTACGGGCCTAATGTCAGGGCGAGCAAGGCTTCCCCCCGAGAGGACACTTCTGCAACC
Organism: Burhinus bistriatus; assembly: GCA_013397275.1. Lineage (NCBI taxonomy): Eukaryota > Metazoa > Chordata > Aves > Charadriiformes > Burhinidae > Burhinus > Burhinus bistriatus. The sequence continues at coordinate 117,284 of VYXH01004244.1, forward strand.
GCACCGCTTCCCCAGGGCACAGCCGACACCCTGCAGAGCCCCGGCGGGAAGGAGCCCGCTGAAGGCGCCCAGCAGCACCCGCCACGGTACCGCGGTGCTGCAAGAGGCGGCAGCCGGAGCC
>VYXH01004244.1:118190-152785 GCA_013397275.1 Burhinus bistriatus
GCGGCAGCAGCGTGGGTCTTGTTAGGGCTGGATGCCCGAGGGCGTGAAAGATGAAGGGCTTCAGAAAAGTGAAGCGCCTCGTTGATGGCTTCCATGTGTGAGCTTTGGCGATCCCTCTTCGTATGTTAAGTGTGTTTTAGTCAGATTTTTGCTTGTATTCCTTGCGGGAGGCCTGCAGGTGCGGTGCTGTTACCTGCGTGAGTGAGTGAGTGTGTGTGTGACATTGCGGGAAAGCTCCTCTGGGAAGACGACAGGCCTGTGCCAACGGGAGTCGAGGAGAATTGGGATGTTGGCTCAGTGATGCCGCCAAATGTTGTCAGTGTAAATATTTAATTCTTTTGTTTCAACAATAAAAGGGCATAAATCGGTTTGTACTCAAAACACAAAATTTCACTTAGAAGCCCAGGATTGGCTGAGGCAATTTATTGTGTGTTTTGGTTTTGTTTGCTCGTGTGCCAAAGTGTCCATCACTTACCCGGATGGTTCTCACCGCGCTCCCATACAAAGGTCGTCTGTTCATGGCCGTTGCACAGAGAGCACAACTGCGGATCCCGGAGCACCCCGTTCAGTGCTTTTACTGACTTTATTCTCAGTCAGGGAGGCCAGTCGGAAATCTCATGGCACTTATTGCGGCACCCAGCCTCTCTGGTAAAAGATGTTCTTTGTAATACGGCTCCCATATTTTCTATGCAGGGTAAGGTTATGTTTTGCATCTATACAAAACAAAAACAAGCACAGGAGGTAGATTTGCCACATCTCAGCAGTTTATCTGCAGATTTCATACGAAGCCGTTTCTCTTCATTTTTATTCTTTTTTACAGCAGGCACAACAATTGCAGTATCCCTTTTCTCAAAAGATAACTGATACTGATTTTTCATTTACCACTCCTACCATATTATCTTTCTGATGGTCTCAGACAATACAAGAGCACTTTTCACTGCTCAAAGTACATACTTTAACACTGGTAGAACTGGTACAGGGAAATGGTTCTGATCAATGAGAAAACGTTCTTTGGTTAGTCCCCCACAAAATAAAGATTTCTGATGAGATCTTTCCTTTGCCAGTTGGGTGCTGAAGATAGCTGGTCGTGAAAAGGTAAGAATTAAATTATAAAAATGCTGTAAAAATGTAAAAATACTGTAAAGAATAAAAAGCATTGGCAAGTAAGATAAGAGGAAGAAAGAGAAAGTCTAATTCCAAGGGAATACACTTATTTTTCTTGCCCACTCTGTTGCACAACAGCCAGCCACCTGACAATTGCTTGCTTTTGGCATTAGTCAGCTCTTGTATTAGCTTTTAACATTTGTTGATAATTTTCTCTCGTTTGTGCCTGTGGATATAAATCTGGTTATTTATATGAAAAAATGTGTTACCAGTAAATATTGCTAAGTCTCTGAAGAGCTACATTGTGTTAGCCTTCTGATATTTATATGTCCACATATAACTAATCAGCTTCAGAGGAAAGTAAACAGCAGAGGTCTGTTTAGCCTCTTTCTGAAGGTCAACGGACAAAATAAAAAGCATCCAAGGTCACATGAAGCACATTTGCAAGCTGCTTTACACTACAGTTTACCCCATTTCTTTATATACCTTTTTATTTTGCGACCATCAGAAATGATGGCACATATATGCAAGATGCCTGTCTGTGATCGAGTTAATTGTAATACTGCCTGCTGTGCATACATATATCTCATCATACGCTTTCTTTCACCCTGAATTTGCGTAACTTTTTAAATTATTACTATAATAAGCATCCACATTGAAAGAATGGTAGAAAAGAAATTAGGAAATGCACTTGCAGCCTTAATTTGATCCCCTTTATAATAACATGTTTAATTCATACAGGATGACCAATGCAATTTCTTTCCGCCAGCTTCATGGCGTATGCAGCACCCTGTAAGGAATTAGGTAAAACTTGTGTAACTGATAAAGCTGGTCCCCACAGTATTCCTGTCAAAATATATATATTTTTCAGAACTATGCTTTCTCCTAATACTCTCTTAGCATCTGGAAGCTATTCCCATATTTATTATGTGTCTGTGCTCCCAAATATTGAGGTCTGTTCCCTTCACTCTGCCTGTCCTACCCAGTGCTGTGTGACTTTGATGCACCCTTAGTGAAACTGATGGAGTTTCCGTGCTTGTCCTACTACCAGGAGCAGCGAAGTTGCAAGCAAAAAGGCAAAACAGCCTGTGTAGTCTTGCACTGGGGTAAAATAATAAGATTAAACGTCCAGACTGGCTCTTTAAAAAGTAAAATAAATCCTTTTATAACAAGTAATAATTTACTTCTCATAAACCTGTCAGCACCAGCCAGAGCTCAGACACGATATAAACATACGTACATGTTGGATTAATTACACTTGCCTTCAAATTTGCTGCAAGTAATTCAGGACAAGGATAATGCAAGAAAACACTAAATATTCTGATGGTTGGCATTAGAAAACACAATCTCTTGTTTAAGGGAGGTTGGATCAATTACCACAAGTATAGCTTTTGCGTGTTGTTGCAGGTGGCACAGTAGCAAGCCCTCTCCCCTGAGGCATGTCCCAAAGCAGCCGTCCCCACAAGACAGCTTCAGGGCCTTCTGCAAACACAGTCAAATCCTGCCCTTGCCCTGCTGAGTTGTGGAGTTCAGTGGCGCAGGATGCTTTTGGCACAAAAAGCGTGAACTGTGGCAGAGCAGATTCAACAGGGGCTTTGAAATTCAGTGGTTGCTTCAGTTTTGAATTATTTGTCAGTTCTAGCCATTTTCCTGTGTTTCCTGCCTGGTACTACATTAGTTCACTGCAGGTTTTTAAAGCCCTCCATCCAACGTCATGGAACCATAGAGCTGAGGACAAACAGAACTGTTTGATAATCTTATGCAAAATGTTGTAAATCTCAGGATGTTCTGTTTTCCACGTTTCCTGTGTGCTGAAGCCAGTGACCAGAGCTTGTCCCTGTCTCCTGTCTCAGGCAGGACAGGAGGAGATTCTGCTCAGGGAGAGCATGTAAGCCTGGCTACTGTCTGCAGCCTGGTCCCCGTGTAGTCCTCTAGCATCTCCATTTGCTCTGTTAGGGATGTCAGAGGGTACATCCCTGGCTATTTCTCTCTGTTTCCAGTTTGAGGACTGCTGCTTATGACTCTCTCATCTGGTTTTGGACCTGCAAGTGCAGTGCACTTCCACGGTGTCTCAAGGCAGCAAGTTCCAGAAGTCAAATCCCGGTTAGATAAAGCAGCACTTGTTTCCCCAGTTTTGAAACATTCTTCGCAGGTATAAATGCTCCCTACTCCTGGTATTGCAGGATTTGGTGAATGACGGTTCTGCATGTGTTTTATTTGTTACTTTGTGATTTTGTAAACTTTGATCTTATCTCGCTTCAGCCTTCTCCAAATTAAAGCCTCACGGTCTTACCAGTCTCTCCTCCAAAGGCAGCTGCTTCATCACCAGGATCACATGAAAAGCTCTTTCCTGTACCTGCTCAACTTTAGTATGCCTTTCATGAGCACTGTGTGCAGGTCTGGTCTCCACATCCCAAAATGTGGGCTCACCACGGTTTTACAAAGCAGAAAAACAGTACTGTCTGTTTTCGTCTCTAACACATTTCCTTGCAGTTTTTTTGGCTGCCACATCGCAATGAACTGAAGGTATCCAGTCTTCCTTTTAAGACATAAAAAGATTAAAAAATTCCCACTTCCCTTGGTTTGTTTCTCCAGTGATTGATCACCCTCATTGTTAAAAACATATGCTGAGTTTTGTATTTGAAATTTTCTGTTTAATGTCCAGACTTAGGGGTTTTTTTCTTTTCTACCTACTGCTTTCTCCTGTTGCTGTAAATGTGCATGTACGTCATATAACTTTGTGCATAATGTACACAAAACTTCTGAGTTTTAATTTTAGCAGAGGAAGTAATGCTAACAAAAGATAGAGTGATCCTGGGTTTAGCTACCAGGATGCAGAAATCCTTCAACGCAGCGCACAGGATAAAAATGCTTATCCTGCTTGTGTTTGGTTTTCTTCTTAGGAAAGTACTAAACCTCAGAAATCAAAGCTTTGGTATTCTAACGAGCCAGTTTGCTTGTGCGAGTAAGCAAGATTCAGTATATATTTTTCTTGTTAGCTTTTAGAGTGAGTAGCTTGAGTACTGTCTGTTTCAATAAATGGTATGGGACTGTCTGTCACTAGTACAAAGACAGAAGAAAAAACCAGCCTTTTGAATTAATGTACATAATACCATTGTCAGTTGAAATATATTACTTTACCACTACCTTTAGTCTATCAAACATGTTTTGGATAATTATTGGGAAGATACTTTGCTGCATTCATTGATATATCTCAAAGTATCAAGCTAGGAGAAACATCTGTGTAGATGTCCAGATTTGTGTTGGCACAATTTGGTTTATGAACACAGATAACACTGATTCTGTTGGTGGCAATTACAATTTTTCAGGCAGTAGAAAACATCAGTTTTAAACTACCTGATTTTGTAGAACATTTGTCCTAGCCGTTACCTAGGTGTAAAAAGAAGTATCTCTGAATAATGCCACGTGTCTGAGTCTAGATAAAAGTAATCTCTGCAATGTAAGACACGTGGGATGACCATGTTGTTTAACCTACCCTGAGCAACACTACGTAGCAGATGTAAAGTTTGTGGTTTCCACATCAGAGAAGCCCTAAGCACCTGCACTCTGATGTGTAAGCAGGGGATATTCAAATAAGAACTTAGCTAATCATTTGAATACAAAGTGAAAAACATACCCGCTGTGGTTGTACTTTATTTTCTGTCCCCAGCACTGAAAATATTACGTGAAGAACCTCTCTGGTGAGGTTGAATTCTGGGCAGAGGGAGCTGGTGGGAATAGACCTATGTGTATGCCCTGTGGCAGCCAGTCACTCACCGGATAGCCCTGACCCTGCTGGAATGGCTATGTCGGGGTTACAGCACACAGGCATTGCTACTAAATAAAAATAAAAGGTTTTTAGATTGTTTTCTTTCAAGAGAAGTCAGCGAATTAAGCTGCCTGTAGATTGTTCAAAGAGTAATCTGAATCCAAAGTATCAATTTCTATCTGCGTTTTCCAGCAGACCCTGTTCAAACAAAAGATTGTTGGAGTTAAGGGGTGTGTCCCACAAAGAGCTCTGAAATTTGTTTCTTCCTTGAGCCTTTGCTTGCAAATCTGGGATTGTCTTTTACTGTATGTACACACTTGTCCCTTCCCTCCCTGTCTTCTCACATTTCTGCCTGACGCAGTTCAGGTTATCAGCATTTCCGTATGTGGTCCTGACCTGCCACTACCTGTCCCGTGGAGCACTTGAGCCACGTATTGCTCTATCACTATCGCTGCAGCTCCTATTTTCACATCTTCCGTTGTCACCTTTGTCCATTGAATGTTATTAACCGTTTCTCACACCTTGGGATTTTCCCATTTCATAGAATCATAGAATGGTTTGGGTTGAAAGGGACCTTAAAGATCATCTAGTTCCAACCCCCCTGCCATGGGCAGGGACACCTCCCACTAGACCAGGTTACTCAAAGTCCCATTTGTCATATATCTTCACTAGCTTCTTGTCAAATAACCATTGCCATTCCCAAAACTTCACCTTTGAGGTTTACCCCAAATCCATAATCTATCCCTCACCCCATCTTGCTTACCTGCCCTGGTGGGGCACCTTGAGCCTCCTTACAGACTGAGCTTGTCTCTTTATCCCCCTTGCAGCACTTGATCCCTTGCCGTGTCAGGATTCACAGCGCCTTTGCTCTTTGGCCTCATTTTATGGTAACTGCAAGAAGGAAGCCATTAACACATTTCACTGTTAGCAGTGTTTATGTCCCTGCCCCTACCCTTTGGTGCCGACAGGTCCACCCCACGCACGGAACTGCCGCGCACAGACACAGGGCAGTACTACGATGGACAGTACGTGAGAGGTTCATTTTACCAGCTCAGCACAGTGTGTTGACTAATTCCAAGTACTGAAATTGCAGTATTAAATGTAAATTACAACAGTAATAAATGAGCTTTATCCACCAAATCCCCAACATTTTATATTTCACTCTGAAAACCCTTTTATGAGCTCTATTACAGCTGTTAGCACTTGTTTTAATTAAACTTATAGCCCAGCATGCAGCTCAGTTGACCAGTTTTCAGAGAAAATCAGTAAGCAATTCCAATTGCATTCTTGTCATTCTACACATGCTGTGCTTTAGCATACATTATAAAAATGTTGATAGAGGATTATGTGTCTCAGGGGAGGATAATGGGGACGTGAAACTTCTTACTTCTAGGCTATTTTTTCTAGCTCTGTTTAGGTTCTTAAGTTTTATAAAAGTATTTGATGTTTGACTGCAGCTTGGATGTCTTCATTCAAGGAAGCAGGTGGTCTCAGCATCCAAGGTAGAGGATTATAAGGCCGCATCACTGTGTTTAGATCCCTCATTGTCAGTCTCGGCAAAAAACTGGTTGGCTTGTAGGGCTGAAAAATGCGTGCTGCCTTCAACTACAACTTAAATCATGTCTGTATCAGAAACTAATTGGATGGGTGTTCCATGTACAGTGCCTCTCCCGAGGTTTTTTTGTGACTTGAATTCCAAGGCTATCAGCCCAAAAGAGTTGTATTAGAAAAAGAGGAAAAGAAGAATCTGGTTTTAGAGAATGAAGCAGCACGGCCTTTTGTTGCAGCTGGCTTGAAGTGTCTCTCCATTGACATCTAGTGTCCGTACAGAAAGATCTTTAGATTCCTCACAGCCATGCTTGCAATATTTATCGCTAAATCTTTAAGGATTTTTTCCTTGCATAGTTATTAAGAGCTCTTACTGGTAATACCAGGTCAGCCAGTCAGCGAGACTAGTGCTGAAAACACAGGAATCTCCCTACACATAACATTTTGTGATATCAGTGACATCCATAGATGTCTGTGTTCTGCATGGCTCCAGCAACCATTTCAATGCCTTGCAGTTCAAAAATATTACCCTTTTTTAAGTTATACTGTAAAAACCTGCAAAATACTTTCAATCTCTCTTTCCTCAGAGCATACAAGCAATTCTGCACCAATAAATATTCAATACAGATTTTATAAAGTATTGTACTTTGTAGTTAGGCATTATTCTAATTTTCTTTAATTAAACAAGAGTCTTTTTAAGTTACAGAAACCTCTTTATTACACTCCATTGTATCACTAAAAGCTGTTTAATAAAGAACTGTCTTTATCTATTTTTACAATGATGACAAGAGTTACTTTCATATTTATTTATTTATACTGTAGAAATTCCAAGTTTTTACAGAATCTTGAATGGTGGCAGTGAGCAATTAATCATGTCATCACTGTACACTTCGCTCCGTAAGCAACTCCACCTTCGCAGTACATCCTCCTGCTCCTTCAGTCAGACTGAAGTGCTTGTGTTGGGGTCGTGCACACAGGAGCTACACTAGAAACATAGACCCACCATGCCTGGTCCTAGGCTGATGTGGAAAAGTCCTTCCCTACTCAGAAAACTCCCTGTAGGTTCATATTTTGATCATTTCCATTGATGGAATCTGTTTTCAAAGGCAGTTATTTAAAAAAAAAATGTTATGAAAGCATAACAACTTTTATTGCCCTAATACTTTTGTGTTACAGCTTCTGGAGAAGAGTAGGACAAGTCCAAGGGTGCACATGAGGCACAGCTCCTGTCCAGGAATGACTCTGCGGCTCCAAGGGGCTCATGGACTCCATTGTTTCGTGGTAGTGTTTTACGATCCACCCCTTTCCAGCCTTTCCTCAGTATCTCATAAGCTCTAGAAGAGCTTTCTCTCGGTTTAGTGGTACCTGACATCGTGGGGTCCTGTCCTTGCTAGCTAGTGGAAACTACTAATGTACAAATAATAAATCTTTGCCTTGGAGCAATAGGAAACTTCTGCTGAAAAAGAGCTAGAACAGCCTTTAACTTTTTTTCTGTGAAGGTCAGAGGAGGGTGATACAATATTTCCTACACTTTCTGGAAAAGTAGCTGTCATCAGTTTCTATGGATGGTCAAATATTTTCCCTCTTCCTCAATTCACTGTTCTGTTATTTAAAAATACTCATTACATTAGTGCAACCGTCAGAGAGTCTGTATTGAAAGAACCTGCTGAATCAATACATCCAGAATAGGAGTGAAAGCATCATTAAAATGTATCCTCCTTAGATTATTCATAATTTAACTATAAAGCAAAACATGTGATCATGAGCAATAAAGGAAAGTGACATAAATAATTTCATTCAGAGCAGTGCATTAGTGCGGGCGCTGGCAAAGCTGCTGCAGCAGCAGCCAAAGCCTTTAATATGCAACTGCTGTATAGTTTGGGTTACAAATATACGTTTGTATCTGTCCTTGCCACGATCCTTCGGCCACCCCGACTTTTCATCCCTGGTAGGTCTCAGTGCTTCCAGCAAGCCCAAATTCTCCCTCCGTGGTGTCAATGGAAGGAGGCAGCGGCTGCAGCCGAGAGCATCGCGTTGCTATGGCAACACATCCCACTTCCCCGGGGACCGCGTTGCCTCGGCGACAGCGGGCGGGCAGACACCGGCAGATCAAATTGTCTCAAAGCAGCTGCCCCCCAAAAAGCAGGGCAGCCCTGGCCTGTGGGCGATATGAATAAGCAGAGGTGGGTAACCTAACGAGTGCAGGACCACGCACTCACAGCCTGGGTCTGCATTAGGAGAGGGTGACCGGTGCGCGTGGGTCTTCGCAGGTAGTGAGAGCAGGTTACTGCCAAAAGGAGCTTACCGGTTAGTGTGTTAAAATAAGACGGCAGGAAAGACAATGTCGGCGGGAGGGGATTAGCTGAAGGGAGCAAGTGCTGAGGCCACCGTTCTTGGTTTGTATAATCAGGACCTGCAAAGGACAACAGAAATAATTGTCTCTTGTTGTACGACACATCTATGAATGGAGGTACTCTTGTACGTTCATTTTAGGATAGTCCAGTGCTGCATTACGCTGTGTCACAAACACTACACAGCGTCACGTAGGCAGAGGATTAAAGATCAATTTACATAGGCAAATGCCTGTGTTAGTACTGTGAGGCACGGAGCCTCCCACTTGGGTGCCTGCAAGCAGTCCGGCAGCCAAACCCAACCCGTGGGAAAACACGGACAAGTTTTCAAGAGCCCATAGACCCTTTATCACAACTGTGTTCATGGAGATCTCCACCAAACACGTTCTGTGGACTTCACTACAGCCATCAGTGTAACTGCTAGTAAAATGAGGGGATTCAGAGTTTGATGCATGGACATCGGTTATCCACAGCACTTGGAGAGCAATTGGAGAAGCAGGAAGATGGTAAAGGACAGAAGAATTTACACAAGAAGACAGGTAATTTCCTTGTCATTTGTCCGTTCTTGTAGGAATCTTTTCTCCCTTTACGCTGTTGGATTAAGAAGCTTCTTGCCTACTGTAATTAGCCCTTGAATAAATAACATCTCTTGAACACAAGCCTGTGTCCTGGTTTTGTGTGCTAGCAGTGCTTTTCTTTTTTTTAAGCCTTGCACTGATTCTTGCAGAAGAGCAAAGGCTGCTTCAGGGGGTCTAGTGTTACTTTTTGCCTCTGGAGACATTACCATATGCTGCAGTGCGATGTCTCAATGATGTTAACATATCTGGCTTTAAGTAAACATTGCCTGTATTTACAGCTAGATCCCTACTACTTGATTTATCCTTGTATTTATGATACCGGCCTTACTCTCTGAGCCATTCTTTGTGCATTTTCCACAAGACATTAGCTCTCTTTCTTCTCACAATCAAAGCGATGGTTAATTTTCTTTACAAAGGATTCCTGCACTGTGAGAAATGTTTCTCAGAGTGTGCGGTTTTGCATCATTTAGCCTTGAAAGGATGCTGCTTTCCCTGACCTCTTGCTGGTTTTTCTCAATGACTCTGGTAGTTGCATCAGTAGCCTTGAGAGTCACATTTTCCTTTCATATCTAGGAAAGATCCAACCTTTCCTTACCCTCTCCCAGCTGAATCACGTATCCAGTCCCTCCTTTATGCTGTGGGTCAACCACACCAGCTCTTTTTCTGGCTTCTGTGGATGCAGTCTTGTTTCACTCTTGTCCAGAATAAACTCTGCCACTTCCCTGCCTCATCATTTCCACCACTCTACTTTTCTATGAACTCCTCGGTCTTCCTTCTCCTCCCCTGCATCGAACACATTTCTTATCTTCTCCATCAACGTCCAGTCAGCAGTCGTTCTGCCAGCATTGTCCCCTGTGGCCGTTTCAAAAAGACGTGTTAGCGGTTTTCCATATCTCCCCACCACAGCTGGGCAGCGCTCTCCAGAAACATCTGCAGAGAGGGCTGGGGCATGGAGCCAGCATGGTACCGCATGCTCCCTCCTGTTGGAGGGATTAATCTGGCATGTTTTACCTTATACTCAAATTCAGACTGCCTTGGGGAAGGGGCTAGTCTTTTGTTCACTTCAGCACACTGAGAAACCGAAAAATGGCAGCCAGGAATGCATCCCAAACCCCCACATTTATGACTCTGATGTCACCTCAAAGCCGCTCAAGTCCCCACACTGATGCTCCACGTTATCTGCAGTTGTGTGAGGGGGTGTTCCCTTTCAAACGCACAGCAGCGATGTCAGTTCCTTGAGGTTTAATTTGCAGGCAGTGAGAAACTAGAGGCAACATGCAGAAAAAAAACCTGTTTCCTCACTTTCTTCACATCCCGTAAAGGTGACTGTTTTTTCTGAGTCATAGCTAACGCAAACCTTTTGAAACAGATACAGCCTAGATTTCTACTATGGCTTAAAGGAACCTAAAAGATCATTTAGTGTTCAAAGTATTATTTTGAATTAGTGATCAAGCCCTCTCTCTGGCTAAGCTCAGTCAGGTCCTTCTTCAGATTTCATGGAGTTTATTTCTCTTGTCATCCTGAGCAATCTTTAATGTGTGGAACGGAGGTTTGCTGATGAAACGGGAAGATTGCTGGCGAAGTTCAGCTCTGTGCATTTGCAGGAGCATCTCGGTGCAGGGGACAGGCATTGCAGTTGTTCCTTTGTTCATATTTAATGATATGAGAAAGAAGAATGTAATTACGGCCTGTCTCACTCAATCTTCTCCCTGCTTCTGAGTATTTGAACTGTTTGAGATAAAGGCAAGTGGGAACGCGGTGTTTTCTGACAGCGGAGTGCATCCCAGAGCAGATCAGAAGTGATTCTGCCCCGCTGACTCTGCAGTTTCCATTTGACGACGGCTTCCCGCTGAGCTACCTCCCATGCGAAGGAACACGGCCATTACAAACAGCGCTGCAAGTACCAAAACCTGATCAAAGTCAGGAGCACGGTGTTTCCTCTTGGTTTTCTTTGCACGCCTGACAGCCCAGTCAGACCGTGCTTGCTTCACTTTTCCCCTCACTAGCTGTCTGATTTCTCCTTATCTGAAAAGACCCGTGTGCATATTACTAGATTTGAGGATGCAGCACCAAAACGGGGCTTGGCTCAGAAATTGACTTTTTTTTTTCTATTTAGCTATTTATTTTCTGTTTAGCTGTGTACTGCAGGGTAAACTCACTTCATTTACACTCCAAACCTATCAACCCCTTTAAAGATCAGCAGAGGGTTACAAAAGATGTGCTGCCAAAGAATTCTGAAAATGGAAAATGTCATATTGAAAAGGGTGTTTCAAGCTTGTGATTTTGGTTGGCTTTGGGCTGAAATGACACCGTAACAGCAAAGACAAGAAAGGAGTGGAAGGGGCAAAGAAGGATGAGTCGACCCACTCGACTCCCAGGATGAGGGCTCGGGCAGTTCAGGGTGCTGACGGTGAGGGACGGTGTTTGACCAGACCAAGGAGAAACCTCCTGAGCCTGAGCTGCGTGGCAGTGCCGGAGAAAAAACAGTCAATGAGAAGACAGTTGATTGATGAAATTGCCCAAAATGAGGAAGGAGGAAAAAGGCTGTAATATGTAAACACTTTAATTGCAAAGTTGTTTAATCTGAGCTGTGCTAGGAGCTGACAGGGTGTTATTGCTGCTTCCTAGGCTACATAACAGGCACAGAGACTGACGGGGAAATTTTCCATTTAATGGCAGATAAAAAAGATAAGAGTTTATCTCAAAAGCAATGAGCTGCTATTTTTTCAAGACCTTGCTGCCAAACTTTAAAAGACGTACTGTGGAAATCAAAGGGTGCTCAAAAGGAGGGAAATCTCTTACAGAAAGAATGCTGATTTAAATCTTCTTTCAGTTTGCAAAATTGTTTTTACCTATGGAGAGGCTTTAAACAAGGGGAAAATCTATTCCAGTTGCTTGGGATCAAAATCCAAGTCTCAGACACACAGAAGAATAGTCCAGAGAGAGAAGCCCGTAACTAGCTGCTGAAAAAAGCCATGGGAAATGAGAAACTCAAGAGGGGTGGAAAGTGAAGGGGAAAAAAAGACAAAAGAATGGAAAATGTTCTTGCAGTAGCAAAAGTGCAGCTAAAACAGAGGGCTTGAATATGTGAGGAATAACCAAAAGGTTATACAGGAGGATTTCTTGGGAGCTATCGAGTATGAACCGTGACACAGTGATAGTGCTGGTGCTTGGAAAGAAAGCTGCGGGAAGGTTGGTTTAATGGGAAGAGCCTGTTCTCATTGTGGAAAAATACAGAGGCAATGAGCTGCGGAAAGAGGAGGTTAAATGAAATGGAAAGGATCCTCCTGGAGAGCTTCAGTGATGTGCAAAAAAAGGAGCCGGTGCCAGGTGCTCGCAGTGGGAGTGTGTCCAGGCGCAGCGAGGGCTGGGGGCTTCCTTGGGGAAGGGGAACTGGGAGCTGCCGGGGATGGCAGCCAGGCGCCAGCTGAGAGCGTGGCCATGGTCAGGTCTGGCCAGGGGTCGGCCGGGGCCATGTCCAGGCACAGCGGGAACACGGCGGGAGCCGGGCCGGGCTCTGCTGCTCGGCCTCTGGCAGCTCCCACCACCGTCCTCCTCGGCTGCTGCCGTCCTCCCTGGCCCCTCGCCCCGGGGATGGGGCGGCCCCTTGCCTCCCAGGGATGGTCTCCATCAGAAGCAGCACATCAGAAGCTTTAAAAAAACCCCCAAAATCATTATTAGTTGCCTTTAAACTGAGATATTTGAAGATCAAAGAACAAAACAATGAAGGCCAAAATGACAAAACTAAAAACAATCCGCTTCTGTTTTCTTACTTCAAGAAAGTAATTGATCCAGTGCTAGACATGAAGGATCCACTGCAGCAACTGTTTTCTTCAGCTGAAGCAAAGAGAAGCCATGAACTCTTCATTAAACACGCATCTTTTCGGACTGAAGCTGAATATAGGAAGGAGAAGCGATGGTATCTCTTATTAAAGGACGCCGTTGCTTGCTGAGTTTTCCCTAGCACAGGGCTCAGCCTCTGCTCACAGTCAAAAGCAAATAGTTTTAAATGCACTTTAAAATAGGCCAGTACTTTGGGAAAGGTCGAATTCTCATTGGGATTTTGACCGGTATATGTTTTCACAGGAAACACCCAGTAAAGAAGGTAAAATAGAGAAGGCAGCGAGCACTCACTGGATCAGCAACTCAGGCTCCCAGACTGCTGAGAAGAACCGCCCTCAGGGAAATGAGATTATGTTTTACTTGTGACATATATAGAATAACAGATTTCTCATTCTTATTGAAACCGATTAGGCAAGAGCTACTGGAACAGGAGGAAAATCATGACCAAACCTTAGAAGTAGTATTTGATCGCCGGATGAAGTCTCGGGGAACACTTTTTTGGAAATGAATGTTCTGGTCGCTGGAACAAGTTGGAGAAATTAAGGAAGACTGCTCAGTGCTTTCAATAAATGGAAACCTCTTTATATATATATATATGTATTTATGTATGCAAAGAAGTCACTTTAGCAATATTTAGGGCAAAGGCGGCCCTGGAAAAAAGGAGTCATTAAAGCATAACTAAAAGATTAAATAGTAATTCAATTCTTAAGATCACAAATTTTTAAAAAAGTATATTTAGAATTAATTTAAGTTGAATTTCATGGCATATGACAGAAAACTCTGGTATCTTATGAAAAAGAAAATCAAGTGGTAAGGACAGTTGGTTTGAATTTATAGGAATTCAGGAGCACCAGTGTTTTCAGTAAGATAGTTACACATCATAGCAAAATGGGTCCTACTTCTGTTGTTTACTTATTAAAAAAGTCTTTATACTTGAGATACACTGAAGTAAAACAGAAAAACCCTGCATGTAACAACTTATCAACTGGTACATTAATTAAATGTATAAAGAATAACAAAAGAAGACATCCCAGAAAAGGAAAAAGAAAACCAAACCAGATGTAAAACCTAGCGAGACCACAAGAGATTACGGCTTCCCAGCTGGATTCTACCAAGTATTTAAAATTGTTTGAGAGGTACTTGGGTTTGCATTCTGTGTGCAAAGAGCTTCCGTTGAGAGTGAGTCTTCTTTTCCCCAAAATGGTTCCCTTGGTTCTCTTCTAGCCATTTCTGGTGTCTTGGAAAGTGCTGTGTTCTGCGAGAGCTGGGTATCGCTGCTGAGTTACGAGGTGCTCACATCTCTGTCCGCACAAGCTGTAACCTGTTACCTGGGTTGAAAGAAACCGAGATCCGACTGGCTTTGCAGAGGCTGGGCAGACGCCAGGTAGTACCCATGAAGGACTTGCAGCCGCTCGTGGTGCCACGTCGCCGAGAGGGGTTTCTGTTGTCATTTGACACAGAAAAGGCTCTGCAGGGCTGGGACAGAACTTGTGGGCAGAGTACCCTCCAGGTGAACCTTCCTCCTCGTCCTCTCCGTCATTAAATGGTGCAGGCAGAGCTTGGGCAAAGCTGCCTTGGGGCTGGGGATCACTCGGTGACGACTCTTCGGCCATGTGTTCTGTGGATCTATGAGTTTATGAATCTCAGGGTTACTGTTGATGTCCAGTTGGAAGCGTCTGTGTCCATAGCGAAGATGGATTTCCCATTTTCATCACCACGGTCACCCAGGTGAGGTTGGTGCTGCAGTGAGCCCTCACAGTCCTGCACACAAACATCCCGGGAAAGCAGTGATTTTGAGAAGATCCTCCCCTTCAAAGTTGAATTGTGGTAAATTTCAGAAGTGACACACAGCTGCCAAAGATCTTCCTTCAGAAAACACTTGTGAGCAAACATTTAACAGATTTCAAGTTTCCTAGCAATCGCATTTCAGAGCATCTAGAACAGCCATATGACTAATATGATAAGCAGCTCCTTTAACAACTAAAACTAACCATAGAAATCAAGATGAGCATCTTCCATGGACACCTCACTGCAAGATCTTACAATTATTCTGAACAAAGCTTTAGCAGGTGAGCTGAAGTGTGAATAAAAGGGCCATGAAGTACGAAGAAGATGCTGTAAATGCAGGGGGCTGGCCATTGTCGGTATTACCATTACTACCAACGGAGTCAGGGTAAAGAAAGGGCTGGGCAGTCTTTTGCTCAGAAAAACAGTACTTGTTTATTGATGGTGTAAATGTTGCTAGGCTACGTGGATTAAATTAAAAACCCCATCCTTTCCCAATGTGTACACCACCTTCAGCAAGGCATGCTCCATGAATTTAGTAGATTTTTTTTTTTCCAGATAATGCAAATTTACCAGAAATGATGGACCAGAGGGTTTTAATTATAGAAGAACCTATAGAAGACAGAATATTAGCCAAATACTCAATACAGAAACTTTTCAGCATATTTAGAAATCAATACCAATTTTAATTAACCAACTGTGCCAGTCCCCAGGGGAAACAAATAGATAATAAAATAGAAATTATCAATATGGCTGTATAGAAACTATTATCTTTTCATAAAAAATAGTATGTAGAACTAGAAGAATTACAAAAAAAGGGGAAAGGAGGATCATGGCTTTGTACAAGGAGAGGTTAAATAAGTCACCAGCTTGGAAAAGGACCCAAAGGAGAAAGGCCTAGAAAGTCATGAATTATTTCGGAACAGATGAAGGGGAAACAATTTGTTATTATTTCTCACAAGACAAGATTTAAGTGACAGCAGTGAAATCATCGTTCAGCCAATCTAAGACAAAGCAGCACATAATTAAACAGTGCCACTCGCTGCCACCGGGTATTGTAGAGGTCAAAAGCAGGAAGGTGTCCAAAAGGTGATTATACAGAAAACTGAGTCCAGAGCTCCTAAATGCAAAGGTGCGGATAGTCTCCATCCCAGTAAATCCCAGTGCCTGGCTGTGAATGGCAGAGCCAGGGGAGGTATGGCTGGGTGCTTTGTGCCTCCTGTTCTCCTCGCTGGGGGCAGAGCTTTGGGCTGAGAGATCCTTGGTCTGAGTAAGGCAGTTCTGAGTGACACCGCATGCTTTTCTGTCTTCCAGAAAGAGTGGCCGAAGCCGTAATAAATTCTAGTTGATTAGGAAACAAAATCAAAAAGACAAATTTTCCATTTATTTGCAGATTGCTTAAAGAAATGTCTTCAGACTGTACTGTTGGAAAATGTGGGTAGACAGATTATCCTGGAAGAACAGACTTAGATCTGCAAATGCCAGGAGTGACTCTGTGCCTTTGGGACAAACGGTACGTGGGACAGAGCAGTGCTTCATCCCCTTAGCTGGACCCTTAGGTAGGAAAATGGGGAAAACCCCAACAATTTATCATCAGCACACAAGAGAACTCATCCATGTCACAAGGAATTGCTCATCTCAGAAGAGACAGACTTGTCACACGGGCACCGTGTCACCCTGCCCCCTCCACGACAACCCTGGCGGAAGCAGAACCACCTCCAGGCACCTCCCCAGCCCAGAAGACATTGAACTTTGCCATCCCGATGCAGGTTTTGCTGAACAGAGGCAGGGGGGATCTGGGACAGCCCAGCTCTCCCCCACCTAGACCCGCTGGGGCGGTGGGCAGGGACAGAGGGCAGGAGAGCTGCCCAGGGCTCCCAGTCCGCCCTGCAGAAGTCTGCCGTGCCTTGCAGCTAAGCACGCCCGCCGCTGCTGGGAAATGGGTGGCCGGGCTGGGAGAACAGCGAGTTCCCTCCGCCGAGTGATCTCCTGCCATCAACTGCCCGTTCCTGAACTTTGGCTCCGGCCAGGAGGCAGTAAATGAAGCAGATAATTGCCTGGCAGTGATTGATAGGGAGTCAAGGGTGAGCAGGGAGGGAGGGGGAGGGATGAGTGGGGAGGATTATGTTTCAGAGGGAAGTATTTTTTTAGGATTTGTCTATGCAGGCAGTCGGGAGCTTTTTTGAATCACATGGGCTTAGCCGGAGCAGGAGGACTCGCTGTAATTTTACACCTTTTCAGCATTTCAGCTGGTTCTGCTGAAATCGGCATAGGGATTAAAGATGGGAAGTGACAGAGAATTGATTTCCTTGCCTTCGGTCTAACGGGACAAATATTCAAGGCTAAATCAGCGTTTAGAGTTTTTTGATTGTATGAGTGGAGAGAGGAAGGAGCAAGCAGCTGCCAGCAATAAATAACTATTAGGAAACACTATTAGGAAATAGTACCAAGAAGAAATGTTGCTGCTGGGATATGCTTTCAGCATTGGGGAATCCATAACCAGGCAGCTCAAAATTTACTTTGGTATCCGGAGCTTGCGCGCAACCTCTCTCAGGCCCAGAGCAGCAGCAGCGCTGCTGGAGAAGCCCAAGCTCGGCTCTCCGATGAAGGAGGGAAGTCAGCTCATCGTATGGACAAACGCTACAGGGTTCGCAACAGCCTCGTGTGCTTCTGCAAATCTACGTTCAAACTGTCACCTGCAAAGGGAAGTGAAGCTTATCTACAGTCTGCTGCTGTGACTTTGATACGGATCTTTATAGCCAGGCTTCCAGTAAGCCTGGGGAGAAGCCATGCGTTGTAAACTGCTTAAACTGAACCGTCTGGGCTTAAACTGGAGTGTCTGAATTCAGAGACATGTTAGTAAAAATCCTGTCCAACCTCTACTTGAGGTTTACATTTTTACCAGGTTTGAGATACACTTGCAGAACTATTCTAACACATTGAGGTAATGGAAAATGTCCTCAGTTTTATACACAAATCTCCCTGAATTAGAAACGGTTTTCCATTTCAAGTGTCCGGCATCAGGCAGCCCGTTCCCTCTCCGTCACTGGGCGGCTTTCTCGGGGCAGGGTCCACTGGGCAGAAAGACAAAGCGTGGCATAAACTGGGGTCAGACAGAGCCACCTCCGCAGCCGCTGGGCGGGCGATGAGCCCGCCGTTATGAATGAGCACAGCCGCATGCAGTCGGATCACCCAAAATGCATCCCGGAGAGCGGAGAAGGGGCAGGAATCCCAGCAATCCCTGCAGCCCTCTCTCCTGGGAAGCCCCCGGCTGCTAGGCAGGCATCTCCATGCCATCCTCTGCGTCAGGAGCAAAAGTCCCCAGCAAACAGCTGCCAGGGCAGCTGGGCCTATTTTCAAACGGGAACAGTTGAGCAGCGTTATTAAAGCCCTTGGGTGCAGAGCACGCCCGGTGGCAGCAGCGCAGTGCCACGGCATACATGGCTTCGTGCCACTGACTCAGCAGGCATTTTTGTCCATGGCCTGTCCGAGCAAGCAGCGCAGTCACGCATTACAGGTGGAAACAAGATGTCTTGAGGAGAACCATCCCACGCCGCATGTGCAAGGTGCATTCCTGCCCAGCGGCTGCAAGCCAGCGGAAGGCGCTCTTCTGGTCAAAGATCACTTGCTGTAGGACAGCTCCAAAACACCAGCCACCGGTTTATTGTGATGTTTCTTCTACAGCTGCTGGCAGGAGCAGCCCCAGCAATCCCAGGCCCCTGAGATCAGCGGGAAAGTCATCGATGGTGAGACGACTCCTTCAGTGGAGGAGGGGAGAGCAGTGGAGGTTGTTTGTCTTGGTTTTGGCAAGGCTTTTGATGGTGTATCTCGTGACATCTCCCTGGACTAATTGGTGAAGTACAGATTAGATCAATGGACTGAAAAGTGGCTGAGCTGCCAGGCTCTGAGGGTTGGGATCTGCAACATGAAGTCCAGGTGAGTTGTGAGGAGGCCACTCACTAGAGGTGTACCCCAGGGCGAGTACTGGGAACACTACTGTGTAACATGTTCATTAAAGACCTGGAAGATGGGACCAAGTGCACCCTCAGCAAGTTTGCAGATGATGCTGAACCAGGGGGAGTGATAGGTACCCCAGAGGTTTGTGCCACTGTTCAGAAAGCCCTCAACAGGCTGGAGACTTGGACCAACAGGAATCACATGAAGTTTGCCAAAGGGAAGTACAAAATCCTGCTCCTGGGGAGGAATAACCCCATGCTGGAGGGACCGACCAACTGGAAAGCCATGCAGCAAAGGCCTTGAGGGTCCCAGCAGAGAAAAGGCTGAGCATGGGCCACCAACATACCCTTGTGGCAAAGGCGGGCACCAGCCTACTGGGCTGCTTTAGGAAGAGCATAGCCAGCAGGTCATGGGAGGTGATCCTTCCCTCCCCTCAGCTCTGGTGAGGCCACATCTGCAATCCTGGATCCAGTCCTGGGCTCCCCAGTACAACAGAGACATGGACATACCCAAGCAGTCCAGCAAAGCACTGCAAAGATTGTGAAGGTATTGCAGCATCTGCAACATGAGGAGAGGCCAAGAGAGCTGGAATTGTTCAACTTAGAGAAAAGAAGGCTCCAGGAGGATCTTACCAATGTTGGTCAATACCTGACAGGAGGGATTTTAGAAGGAGCCAGACTCTTCTCAGTGGTGTTCAGTGACAAGACACAAATTGAAATACAGGAAATTCCATTTCAGCATAAGAGAGAACTCATTTTGCTGTGAAGGTGGTTGCATACCGGAGCAGGTTGCCCCAAGAGGCTGTGGAGTTTCTGTTCTTGGAGATATTAAAAACTCAACTGGACACAGTCCTGGGCAGCCTGCTCTGGTGTACCCTACTTTGAGCAGGGGAGCTGGATTGGATCATCTCCAGAGATGCCTTCCAACCTCAACTCCTCTGTCATCCTGTGAACCATATGGTGGTGAAAGCCACTTTCCTCAGGCTGTGCACAAGGCTGGTCCCTCACCTGCACAAACAGGCCGTTGATGTAAAAGTCATCTTACCTAAGAGGCAGTGGAGAGTAAGAACAATGTAAAAATAGGAAACGGAACTGTTTATGGTCCAATTGGGCACGTGCAAAGCCATAACTGGTGCTTTGTCCCAGTGTATGTTGTTACTGAGAAGGTACATGGCCAGCCCATCCTCCTGTTTGCAGACCCCACAGAACTAGTCAGGATTTTGCCCATCATATCATACAAATGCCAGCCAAACTATCAAATACCAGATCCGAGGCCTGTCTGTTCTTCTGCCGGACAGTGGCCGGCAGCAGATGCTTAGGGAAAGAACACAAGAAATAAAGCACTTGGTGTGGCTTCCCTAGCACACTCCCCCAGTTCTTATCAACCTGCAATTCAGGAACTTCTTGTGCAAGACTTTGTAGCCATATCAATTTTCAGTAGTTCCTGATGAACTGTTCTTCCACGATTTTTTTTAAAGCACTTTGCATTCTGTGGCAATGACCTATACAGCTTAATTGTACACAATATATAAAAAGCATTTTTATTTTAAATATTGCTTGATAACCTCACTGGACACAGTGTATGTCTTGTACTGTGAGAAATATGAGTAGATGCACCCTCTTCACGTTACTCACCATTTGTAATATCTACCGTGCGACGTCCTTTCCAAACCGGAGAGTCTGTAGTAATCTTCCCACAGGCAGCTTCCTTTAATTAGCCAAATTTGGTCAAGACTGAATTGTCAGGGGTATTCCGAGGACCTTTCCATCAATATAGCAACACTGAGCGTACACAAAAGCCACTTGCAGACAATGGGCAGAGAAAGGCAAGCATGGAAGATGTGAAATGCAAGCATGGAAGATTTATGTATCATGGATTACTTCTGGAATACTTCCAGGCACCTTGAATCACCACTGGAAAAATCACTTGCATCAAAGCAGGATGGGCCAGGCAGATGTACGGCACAAGCGTTTTGTGGAACTCTATGCTGATTTTGATAGAGCAAAAACATACACTATCAGCACAAGGAGCGTAAAGGCAAATGTCATCGGTGTCCTTCGTTGGTACAGAGACCCAGCTTACCCGCTGCTGCTGTGTACCATTATCCTGTATATACGCTACCTCGATCCCCGCAAGAAGCTGGGCAATTAGAAAATAACATTTGAATGCAAATCTGGGCTTCTGAAAGCAAGAGAGTCCTCAGCGTGCAGGAAACTGTACCTGTGCTAAAATCTCTCTCTCATTCTGAGGCTGCACACACCAGGGGGCAAGGATTTGAGAAATTTTGTATGGCAGAAATCTTGAGACATGAGCAGATTTTTAAACATTTCCAGGGTGCCTGGGTTTCAGTTTTTGAACAAACAAGCAGATGTGTCTGATCGGCCTTCCTAAAGCTCTCCTCCTCCCACCACTGTTTCTGGAAAGCACATCCTCATTCCTGATTTCCTTCTTCCATGTTTTACTTATCTAAAAGCACCAAATGAAATCAAGCGTGTTAAACAGCTGAATTTTATCATGCAAAATACAAAGCTCTGCAAAAACTTCAGATTAGGGAGAATATAATTAGGCTAATTGAAATTGGAAAAAGGATCTGAAATGCTTTAAAAAAAAAAGTATTAAAAAGGATAGTTTGGCAGCAGGGAGATAGTTTACAGTTACTAGTAACAAGTGAAGTGTTAGAGAGCGCAGGGAATTTCTGTCTTTCAGAGCAGAGACTGCTTAAGGCCACGGACAGGCGAGCCTGAGCTGGTGACAGCACAGCCAAGGTAAGTGCTGGGGTGCCGAGCAAGAGGCCAGCACGCAGACTAAGAGAAGGCTCCTCGCTGCCCTGATGGAAGAGCTGTGCTCTTAACCCCAGCAACTGAATCCAGGGCGTTACTAGTCCCCGATTTGGTTTCCAAGAATTAAATGTTTTTCGCAGACTGCAGCACTCCAGACTAATTGGATTGGGATGGGAGGGAGAACTAAGTACAAGGCACAGCTCATCACCAAGCCTTCAGGATCACAGTCTTCCTCAGCAGGACAGATGTGGAGAAGAGTCTCCTGCCTTCCAGCCGCCTTTCTGTCCTGACAGAGACGTTAAACTTTTGCAGCCCAACTGGGAAAGCTGCAGCTGCCACACATGGACGCAGTGGCCTGCCCGCAGCAGCTGCTGCTGCGCTGGCTTCCTTGCCTCTGACCTTGCCTTTGGACCTGCAGGTTTGTCCATCTCGCTGACAGCCCCAGACAGCCATCTGCTGGGCAACTGCATCATCGACCAACCCAGAAGAGCATTTACAACCAGGATGATGGTGCCCGGTTCTTCCGAGCTTCCTGTGACACTAGGAGCTCAACAGGACGCATTATTTGACAGGACAGCTGAAACAGGCAGTGCAAAGCACAAGCATCTGGAATTTTAAGAAAGAAGATGCACGTCTGTCCCTCCCAAGGAGTGTCAGTATTTCTGGAACACATAAGTAAAGGACGGAAAAAAAATTAGCTTTTTAACATGTCTTAGAGTTGAAAGATGCTTCTAGGCATCTCGGACCAAGCACAGAAGTCAGAGAGCTGGCCAGAGCAGCTAGGGAACAAAAGCAGTGCAGGATAATATTTGGTGGTCAGGAAGCACACAGCCATAAAAGCAGACCTGGTCCTCTTGAAACTGGGTTGGATTGAGCCTCAGTAAGTGTAGAATTGTGTTTAAAACCATTTGAGAGGTTAATGTCCTTTAATCACCACTTCTCCGAACCAGTATTAACTCAGTGTTGATGCTTGAAGTACTTCATTCATCCATAGCTGCAGTGACTTTGAGAAGCAGGAGCAGCAGCAGGTTACCAAGCAGTGAGGAACAGGGAAGGTCCACGGAGGGTAAGGCAGCAGTGAGAACGTGGAGGCAGCTCCAAGCAACTGGCATTTTCCCACACCAAGGGCTACCTCATTGGTTTCACACCCCCACCCTGTAAAACACAAGAGGTGGACTCTGGGAAGGCAGGTTGCCTTCTGGTCCTTCCAAATAATTGGGAAAGAAAAGGGGATTCGAGGCTTCTGCAGCACTTTTGGGTGGAAGGTTTTCAGAGCTGACCCTGCCTGTGGAAAGCCAAGGTGAAGACTCTGTCCTTATTGTACAGACCAATAGACCATGCCAGACCAAGGACAAACTCTCAGCCTCCTTTCCTTGGGCCATCCCCAGATGCTTTCCCTAAACTCCCCTCTATCTGTATCCGGGCCTCTCCCTGGAAAACATAAAATACTTTCCACAGGCAAAATGCATTGCTTAGTTTCTGGCTTTACAGTTAAAAAGTTGCAACCACAACACAGAACCTAACTGGACTTGTACAACAAACAAGTGAAGTGTGGGTCATTCATTTCCATGGCTCGTGTCAGAAATGCAAAAGCTAAACGGCAAGGGGTTAACAATTAAAGATGGCATGGCAAAACTTATTTCCCAATCACTTTTCAGAATTAAGAATGGAAAACTTGCAAAAGTAACCATGCACGGCCACGCAAAAAGTAAATGAACCAAAGCAGACATTCTAGCCAAGCAGCAGCTAGCTTTATTGAGTTCCAATAACACTGCGTGAAAACAAAAAAAATTAGAGTTGCTTTTTGCTTCTTAGCATTAGGCACTGCTCAAATGAAAATATAATTATGTTTAATGATATTAAGAGAAAACCAAGGAACAGGAGCAAGAATAAAGTTAGACAAGACTGCAAAGCCAATGTCCCCTTCATGTATCCCCCTTGTGTCAGAGAAATTGAGCTCTTGGAAGTCCTGTTAAATTTTCTCAGGTCAGGGATTGAATCCCAGGACACAGCATTTGATGGATCAAATATATCGTGGGTTGCTATGAACCATGCGGTACTTTTGAAATCACATTTGGGATATCTTCAGTGGGACAGAAAGGGATTTCAGAGAAAAGTTCAGGATCAAACACATTTCCCCACTGGCTACTTCAGTAAAGCTTAGTACAAATGTTAAGGATAATTCATTTTTCCTCCTAGCTCCACAGAAAAGATCAGTGCGCAAGATCCGATATGCTATCTGTAATACCCCTCAACCCACTGAAACGTAGCTCTGGCCTCCCCTGCTTGGTTCTGTGTTTGCTGCCTTACATGCATGTAAGATTAAAACCACTGTCAACATAGATATAGCCACAACTGAAAAACTACAAGAGATGAGAATGCTAGCTGACACTGCTCGTAGATACTAGTATGTGCAGCTGCTAACTCACGCCCTGAGAGTTAAGTACACACCGGCAAACAATTATTTTAAGGAAGTTTTTCAGCATTAATAGCTACACGTTTCTTCACTAAATAAAGAATTACATTTTAAGAAGTGTCCCCTTCTTCCATGAGGAAGTACTTAAGGTAGTGTGTGTAATAATGACAGCTGTCTGTTGGCAGCATTACTGCTGTGGTACATTGGCTCAGAAGACAGGTGTATCACCTCTAACTCCTCATCACCTCTGTTTCAGAGCTACAGCTTACATTTCTGAACGGCACATAGCACCACCTAAAGAATGTGAGGAAGGCAAAAAGGTATTAGGCAAACAATCATTCCTGAAACTTTGCGTGATCATTCATTTATTCCTTTGAGGCAGACTTGCACTCTCTTCCTTCTCCTCTCCAATTTCCAAAGACTTCCTAGTCTTCATAGACCTGGTGCAATCCAGTTAAGAAACTTCATAGCAACTTCAAAACCAAGAAAACATGCCTGGAAAAGAGAGAACGTACAGAACAAATAAGGATTCTAAAAACCTACTCCAAACAAGGTTTTTGAAATGCAGCACTACAAACACCAGATACGGCTGATGTGGAAGGAGGAAGAGAACAAAAAAAGGTCTTGGACCAGAGGCAAGAACTCTACTATATCCCTTCACACAAAGGCAGAACTTCTACTCTGTTAGGCTCCTTATTTATCGAAGGGAAACCAGTCCAAACTTATCCACCCGTTTCTGTCTTCTACTGGTGGATGTACAATCAGGCAAGAAATACTATCAGACTAAGTCAAAGGACTTTCACGAAAAGCTTCGAAGAAAGGTTTATTTGGCGCTCCCCCTAGATCAAGGTACATTTTTAGAATCTGGACACCAACAGCCAAAAGTACCTGCAGTGACATGAATCTCACTGAAATGGTACAACAGTAAGCAGCCAGTCGTCTCCCCTACGGACTGCAAATATTCACTGTGAGTGGCCAGGTCCCCAAAACCCATCTGGAATCACAATTTACTTACTGCATTAGCAGGAAAAGCCCTGATCATTACAGCTGTGAAGCCCTTATACAAAGATGCAACTCCTTCCTCTCTGATAAGTTCTCTCAGCACATCTCTAAAGCCATTTGGGTATTTTCCTGGAGGAGCTGAAAGGGATACAAAACACATTAGCTACGATGTGTGGCAGTCACAAATGCTGAAGAACACGGCGTATGTAACAGCCCAGGATTTTCACCAGGTTCACATTGCTATACCGTCTAAGTGGGACCAGAATCCAAGCATTGCTGGAGCTATGTTGTGAAAACATCTGCTTGGGAAAGTTACCTATTTCAGTCAAAAGCAAGCAAGCAAAAAAGACACCTTACTAAAGGCTCAGTAAACAGAAGACAGGTGCTCACCATCACCACAAAGTATTTACCTAATCAATTCATTGGGGGGCAGGGAAGAAAGGAGAATAACTTTTGTCAGGGTTGGATGTTTGAGCTGTTACTTGCACCACTGATCACAGCTCTCCCAAGAGCTGCAATTAGGAGATAGGGAGGTCAGATATAAAAATGGATTAAGTTTGTTTATAAGAAACAGAAAATGATCCTATCGCATGCCGCAGCCAAGAAGAGCAACAAACTTCAAGTGAAAAGCACAGGCTGTTTTAATGCTGATGTTACACAGATTTACTGAAGTGTTTCTAAAAAGTGATTTTATTCAAAGAACAAGTTCTTCCTTCTCCTGACACTTCTCTGGAAACTATTGCCTCTGCCAGCCCTCTGAACAAGCACTCCACAAACCAACCCAGTTAAACAGACCCACCATTAACACACATCACCTATACAGCAGCAGTGGGGATTGGCTCAGTGGAACAAGGACGCAAAGTTGTTAAGTATTTCACACTCAGCCCTTGGTATGATATCAAACAACCACAGCATCCATTATTCAGAGAAGAAGAAAAGAAGTTTCCTGCACTACATTATCACGATCCATGACTCAAGAAAAATGGTTACTGTCCGTTCTGTGGAGAGCTGATTCCACAGACAGAGAATACGTAGAGCCGTGACAAAAATATTCATTGACCAAGACTCCCAGAGAAACCAAGGAAAAAACCTGCCAAACTTTGCTGAAGCTCAAGGCCTGGGGCTATCCTCACTATAACTAGGCCACAAATACTTAAGAGCAGATCTGCTAGTCTAAAATAAATGCTCTCGGCAAGGTATGCCCAGTTACTATAAATTTCAGATAGCACAGGCTACAATTTATACAACTATGTCTGAAGTGAAATAACAAACCTCTCAAAGAACTACATTTGTAATAAAAGAGCCACAACAAGCGGTTCTATTATTATGACTTCTATGCTTAGGTTTCAAAACACATATCTCGAATCAGGATCATTATATTAGCAGGGAGGCAGAAACAGAGAAGTGCAGCCTGATTTGCCAAAAATTTGCGAGGGAACCAACTAAAAAGCTAGGAACACACTTGGGTTTTTTCACGTACTTGTCTCAAGCAGTGCTCAAGACATGCTGCCTGTCAGATGCCATGATCAGATGGCATCTTCCATCACTGCCCAGCCCATTCCCAGGAGCACTGCACTGAGTGTGGCTATGAGAAGCTGGCATGCAACTCACCAGTCTGGAAACGGGATTTCAGCACATCTGGTGGAATGGCAACTGCCCAGTTGAAGATCCCAGCCAGGCCCCCAGCAAAGAGGATCCTAGGCGCACTGAGGTCACTCACACTGTGGCAGGATTGGGGCGGGGTGGGGCAAAAAAGGAAAAAAAAAAAAAACACAACGAAAAAAAGAAAGAAAGAAAGAAAAAAAAATTAAAAGCTCATCTGTTTTGACTAAGGTGACAATCAAAGAGGCAGCCTGGCTGACAGCCAGAAGGCAGCACAATGCTGCAGACACACAGTGCAGTATCTGAGCAAGATTTCCAAGAATCAGAGCCCTGTGGGCAAAATGTAGTAACTCCACCCTAAAGGTTCAAATCTTTTCATTCAGCAGCACACACACAAATGCTCTGGGGAAAAAAATCCAAACAAACCAACAAAAAAAACCCAACAACAAAAAGCCCCAGCTCTTTGTGCATACACAGGGGCGAAAGTGAAGAGACCTACTTTAAGTATTCCTTACTTGGCTAATAAGATCCAAGGCTAGAATCCGAGCAAAACTCGGAATACTACTTTAATTGTCAGTTAACCCCAAACCAAAACAGCTCAACTCACAAGACGAGCAAACTTTTTTTTTTAATCTGTTTTGATGATACTGCTCTAAATCTCTTCATAACTGGGGAGATTAATCAGCAGCATCTGGGAAGTTCAGAAAATGATGACTGTGAGATTTCACTAACCTCTTTCCTTCAGGGGTCAGAATGTTCTTCAGCCATTCGTACGTCATGAAGTACATTCCGCTGGCTGGGACGTCTAGTGGGTAAACAACAAAGGCTGTGAGTAGTGGGAAACAAAATGAAGCCTAGAGGCACGGCAGCCCCAGGCCAGCTCAGCAACACCACTAAGTACATCCATATTCCTTTTCTGAACCTCCTCTACAAACAAAATAAAATCTTCTGTTGCTCTAGACAGAGAAGCCTGAACTTTCCCAGGGACAACAGGTGCTAAAGGCAAGAACTGGGAAAATATCTGTTCTCGAGCGCTTCTGTCAGCAGGTTTTCAAATTGGACTGTAACCTGCCTGCTGGCCGTTAAGCTAATGAGACAGCTCTAAGCTTTCTTAATTGCTGCACAGCAGATCAAAACAGTTCAGGAACTTCACGAGTTTTGCACACTATTTGTTCTAATGATTCTATTTTGGGATTATTTTTTTTTTTGTAGTTGATGGGTTTCGTTTTGTTTTTTTTTACTCCCGCAGCCCATTCTTAGCTCATGCCTCAACTGCAGAACCAGCCTCTGGCTAGGGACACTGCCAGAGATACACTGCTTGTTGCTACGCTTCTGTGAGAAGCGGAGGATAGAACAAATTCCTAAACTGAGGTTTCAAAATACAGAAATTTCAGCTTATCCTTGAAAAACATTGCCCCAGTACAGGGAACAATCTAACGCTTTTCAAAGAGAAAATACTGAAACATGTAAAGGATTCAGTGTCTGGCACAATTACTTTGTTGTTGCTGTTGTGACAGGGGTCATGACATCCCAGTCCAAAATAACCCACACTCAAGTGGGTAGAAAACGTAACTGCTGCAATCACATCTTTTAAAACAGTCAGCATTATACAGCAACAGTCACAGACAGTCCCAATCCTTCTCCCAAGAAAAAGAAAAAAAAAGAAAAGAAAATAAAAGAAAAGAAAAAAAAAGCCCACTTGTGTATTTTTCTTTTCTCTGTTTTCTCTGCTCCTGTCCTGAAGTCTCCCATTCCTCTTGGCTTCTCAGATCTTAATTACTTCCTATATCCCTCTGATCCTTGTCATCTAATCTCTTCCTCACTCACTGAGAATCTCATGTTTATTTCTCAGTCCCTTTGACACATTGGAGTAGCTCTGCAGACTGCAAAAAAGGAAAAAAAAATAAGTGACACAGCATCTCCCATTGGCTAAAGGGACACTGAGATCTATGATCCTATGTCAGGCTTCTTATCTTAAAGTACCCCATGCAGAACAAACATCAGAACGTCTCCATCAGTTACCTCTCATGAGGGTGAGCACCGTCCCCTTGTACACGCCACGAATCCCAGCCTCACGGTACAGTTGTTTTGCACAGTCCAAAGAGCCACTGTATTTAGTTTCACCTGTAGCTGCCTGGATCTGAAGGATTAAAGTGACAGTTTCTGACCAGTGAAGGTTTCTGGCTGGAGAACAATCATTCAGCTAATAGTTAGAAAGCCACGGACATGTTTCCAGAGAGGAAAGAGCACATACTCATTCCACAGGCACTCCCGCATATGAAACCTCTGTGTCACTTCCTCAAACAGCTCTCTCCTGTTCAAGCTGAGGATATGTTTACTGTTCCATGCAGTGGCTAGATTCTCCCTTATTTTTCCCCAGTGTAAGTTTGAAGTGACTGAAGTCAGGTAATTCTACGCTTGCCCTGACAAAAGTAGCCTTCAAATAGTTTAGTGAAATTCAAACAATTTGTATGTGTATAAAAGCTTCTATCATAATATCACGTCTGTCAGAACTAACATGTGACCACCCATCACCATAACAACTGAGTTCAACATAGTCTGAAATAAGCAAGCTTTCCATCTCTGCTAAAGACAGTTTCATTTGTTCACGTCTACATCTTCCAACAATACTTTAAAAACCGTGGAGGAGGTGTAGAGCTAACAGTCACCCAAACATTAGGAAAGTAATGTATTTTGAAATGCATTCCTTATTGGGAACTTGTCAAGGTAACAGAAAATCTTTATGCTAGACCCTTACAATCTAGTAGTTTTGCATTTTTTTAGAAAAAGTTTCAAAGTATGGAAAAGTCATTTTTGAGAATGAAGTGGACTGAGGCAGCCGCTGATGCCTCATATAATGCCACATAGTATAAGGCTTGCGCTCTGTAAAATGAATAGCGCAATGAATGCTGCGTGTACTTATACTGTCATGGTGAGTTTATATAATGTTTCTTCGTGACACAGTTGCATTAAATGACAGTTGTCTCAGTCCTGTCAAAAAACAGAACAGAGTAAATACACTAACCAAAGAAGTTCCTGGTATAGAAAGACAAGGCCCCTAAAATTAAATTCCCATCACCACTGTCCAATGCCTTACCTGTAAAAGGCACTTGATTCTCTCTCCTGGAGCCATGATTACTGTTGTGAACACTCCCGACAACATGCCAGCAGCAAACAGCTGAGGATATCTGCCCCAAGGAAACAGAAGAGACCCTAACACAACACAGTACATAGGAAACGAAGGGCAGAAAGACGCCTGTATCACCAGATGATGCTGTTCCACACGAGGCTGGCAGTGGAACTAGAAACGCATCCATTGCTTTTGATCAGTGCAGAAGTGCCTCACTAATGCATAATTAGTGCTAAACATTTAAGATCTCTAGGATTCAAAGCGCTGGTTCCCACAGCAACCATAACTCAGCTCTTCACATCCATTGTATTTGCTAATATTCCTTGCGCTTGCATTTTTTGCTACAGCATTCCCCATTCATTTTTATTCCCAACAGTCTCTTCCTCCCCCAGTCTCCACATTCTCCTGAGTGGCCCCAGCTTCCACATGTATTCCTGCTTGTGAAGCCAGGAGCCTCCTTTCTGTAACTTCTCTGTCCCTCACTCCCTCAGCCTCTGCCATCACCGAGTCTGTTCTACCAACCTGCCATCATCTCACACATTCTGCACCTGCTTTCATGTAGCGAAGTCTCCATGACAGAAATCCCTTAAACAAGCTGAGTTTCTCCATCACAAACTTATCTTTATGTCCAATCTCCTGCTACCTTCCCTAGTAAAACGACCTAACATCTCAATTCAACTAAATTCCACACCTCCCACTGCTCTCCACTTGCCCAGGAGATGGCATTGTATTCAGGTTTTCCCATTCTTACACCTTTGTTTACTCTTAAACTCCCATTAAATCTTCCAGACCATTCAGACCCCCCTCACCATTCCACATCCACCTCCTGTTCAAACTAAGCTTTGAGTTTTCTAGCTCACTTTGGGATTATTCAGCCCCAGAAAAGATAGAACAGGCTCCTCAGGTTTCTCCCCATCTCCTTCCTTCCAAAACTTCCCTTCAAAATCAGCATGAGGAACCACTGCCTGCCTCTAGACCCATAACCATGGTGCTAAGAGCCTGACCTTTATTTTGGGCCTCACATCCCAGGCACACTGTATCTTACTGTGTCAAGTCTGCACCCACAGTACAGCACGGCTGGGTACAATGACAGTTCCACCATCTATTTGTTGACCTTTGTTCTTTCTCTCCTGCTATTCTGCTTGGGAGGAATTCTGCATAAAGACTCAAAAGACTATGCTGCCCTTCTCCAACTTGCTCCTTAAAACTTCCCTTTGGTATGATGTGTATAAAACACAAGGCACTGAGGTGATAAGGCTGCTGGAAATAAGCCCATAGCCCATTTGCTTCCTTGTATTCTCCACTCCTCATTTTTTCCCCAGTCTTACCCTTCAGCCTTGTCCGCATGAGGACACTGCTGTGGTAAACCGGAGGGTAAGCTAGCAGTGCCCCAGCATCTCGGCACTGCCTCCCTCTGAGCAACCCAAGCTGAGGGAGCTCGCTCCACGTCACAGCAGTGGCTACTGCTGTACAGCCAGGTGCGCTCACACCACCCGGGAGACTCCTACGCAGGCAAGATGCCAACAGAAGCTGCACCTCTCCACCCCACCACGCTTGGCTCAACACAATGGACTCCTGCTTTCTGACAGAGCTCCTACGTACTGCACGAATAATAGAATAAAATGTTGCTAAGCTACAGTTCTGTTCCTGTACAGCTGTAAATCACAATTCAGCAAAGAAGTTAAGGGAGTACTTTATGGGCAGGGGGCTTTCCTCACGCTTAAGTTAGCTTGGAGAAAGCCACACAAAGTTTTCTTGGCTTCCCATCTCTTTTCCAGAAGGTTAGACATGCCTGAGAAGAGGGCTGCTCATGAACACCGCTTCTCAGAAATTAATAATAAAACATTTCTGTGACTATTATATCCTAATGTAAGGACGCAGCAGAGTCACAACTAACAGGGAAAAGAGAATCAGGACTGTGAATGTTGTCAAGACTGCTTGACCATGAATTTGTTTCTCCCATAGTTTCTGTTAATAGTGAGACTGTTGGCAGGCAATCATTATATAACTCACACTGTACTCATCTAAAACAGAATTGTTCCTTAATGGCTCTTTCTTGCGTAGAAAGGGAATTGCATGGCACCTGCCCACATGCTGTCTGTTTTTAGCCTGTGCTATCAGTCCTACGCTTCCAGAAGCATTAAAAAACACGAGTGTTTTATTTTTTAGAACTATATTTATAACCTAGGAGAAGAGACAAATTTACACCACAACTCAATGTGCGACAATACAGCAGGCTGTAAGAGCCTTAGGGTGCCTTTCCCAACTGTCTAGTTAACTCCGAAACTCACGTCAAAACGTCATCAGGCTTTCTCATTTGGAGTCTTTTTCCCAAGCCAAATCCAAAGAAGCACACAGCAAACATGGGTGTCACTCCAATAATAGGAGCTGCCATTCCTCTATATAAGCCTCGGACTCCCTGCAAAAAACGTTATCACAAGAATTACTTGGTTTTGCATAGAATTTGCACACATTTCAACTTATTAAGAAGCAAAAGGCTACAATACAGGATAGTATCAGTCAGACAGTCAAATTAATCAGAGGAATAACATATGTTTAACTGAGGCTCAAGGCCTGTTGCAGAGGAAAGCTATCCTTACTGAAAAATACTGGCACCACTTGCACTCTTCCAGTACTGTTCATCCTGTACTTAAATCTCAAGCATGAGGAAGTTAAGTTAAAAGCTACCTGAAATAGCCCTAATAGATTGTGTTAAAAGTCTTCTCTCCCAGATACATACAAAACCACACATGTACTTTACTAATAAGTCATCAAATGCAGTAGTGTAAAATCCTGACACTCAGCCTGAGACCGCTGGATCGAATTCTCTCTGGATAAAGGAAGAGCGAGGGAGACTAACTGAACTACTTTTCACTCCCCACATGAACTCAACTTGGAACGAGTTCAAGAGAAATTTTTTTTTCTTCCCTTCCCCAAGTCAAAACTTTTTCACCATGCAACTTTACATTCCCAATGTCTCCCTTCATCAGACTGCACAGATGGAAAAATGCTAATGCAGATCCCAGCAGTAGCACTTATTTCATTTATCTTGCCTTTGAACTGAACTTTTTCTAATAAAAAGGAGAATTATCTTTCTAGGTAAAGGCTAGATGCACAAATTAAATATTTGCTGGTCTGTACATCTGCCCCTTCCTTCCTTCCCCAAATAAATCAATATATACCAGTATGTGCCTGTAGGCTTACAGGCACGACTGACTCTGTAATGAAATTGTATCTGGCTGACAAAGATCAGACACTCCTGCTCAATCTTCCCATGAGCAGTGGGAAACAAAAGGCCTTGGCAGAGAGGTTTAATAGTTTTCCTTATAGAAACTGATGAGTATTGAGTAGGAGTAGAGACGCAGCATTACTTTTGAACTTCACATCACAAGGCTATTATTATGGTTCGGCTCTGACGTCCGTGCTTCAGCAGGGGTGTTAAAAACTGCAAGGGATTCAGAGCTAGCAAAGCATTTCAGCGCTTTGTGGGAGAGACCAGGGAAGCAAGATTTGCTTTGGTTATATAACAACCTGTTAATACCGTCATGAAAGTAGATCTCAGATACGAGACAGATCTTTCCTTTAACAGAGAGTTACCTAACAAGATCCAGTAGTTAGAAATTAGACCTCAGACTAGTAAACACATAGTTGGGCTTTACAGCCATTGTTTGCAAATGATAAATAGCTGCTGGGAAAACTTATGAAGCAGAAAACTGGATTCTATGTCACTTGAAGCCTTTAAACCAAGGCCGCATGCCTTTCTAAAAACAAAACAGACTATAGTTCAATCACGTGATATGGCTGATTCAGGAGTGAAAACCACTGTCCAGCTCTGAAGAAGATTGAACAAAACTACTGTAATTGATCCTCTGTTCTCAAAAAAAAAAGAAAAAAATAATCTATTAACTCAATCTAATGCTCCTCTGCCTCCTCACGGATGGTGTAATTCGTTATAGAGGAAAGTTAAAGTACCGCTTGTATCAACAAAAGTCATTGCCTGCTTAGGATTTCCAGAGACAATTCCAAATACCACCGACTACAACAACAATGCCAGCAAACAACTGCCAAAATTCACTCCAGTCTATAACTTCAGATGTTAATACCATGATATTTTGAACCAAAAGCATTTCTTAACAAAACAAAGAGACGTGCACCTGGAGCACATGGGTTCTAGAGTATTCCCCAAGTTTTGTAATCTCCTTAAAAATTTTAGTTAGAATCAATTCAACTGATAACCCAAGAACTGTATAGTCTCCGAGGGACAACATTCCCACACGATTCCATTCCTGCGACGTACAGGAACAACTGATATTTTTGGCAGATGTGGCAGATGACATGCTAACACAGTACCTCCCCAACAAGAGTCTTTCTGAAGCAGTCAAAGGTCCCAGAATAGAGCGGAGGCTGACCAGGCTGCGGCTTCGGCTGGGTTTGCAGTCTGACCTAGTAAGAAGGGATAACAAAACGCTGTTTTATTAAATATTACTGTCTAAACTTTGATTCAGAGAACACCTCTATGTGGCTGTTACGGCGTAAGTTTTGTGACAGGACTTTATGGCATCGGTACAGAGATTAACATCACTTCAGCCCTTTGCAGAAGAGACTGAATTTTCACGTAGTTAACAGTTTATGTAATTAAATAATTAACTGCTGGGATGAGGTCAGGATAATAACCCCACCTGAGAACTAACGCCGTGTCACTGCCCCGCTCCCTTACACACTCGGTGCAC